>JANHGL010018106.1:0-49276 GCA_024611195.1 Ceyx melanurus
CCTTAGGAACCCAGGCACACAAGTACAGAGGGATATTTAGTAGATTAAGAATCAGTTTGATAAATTACTAAACTCTGCTGGTCCCTGAAGTGTTATTTTGTCCTGTTGCACAGCGGGTGGAAGGACCCTCTAGAGATCATCCAACACCCCTGCCAGAGCAGGGCCACCCAGATCATGTCACACAGCAACAGATCCAGGTGGGTTTGGAAAGTCTCCAGAGAAGGAGACTCCACAGCCTCTCTGGGCAGCCTGTTCCAGGCTCTGGCACCCTCACAGGGAAGAAGTTCCTCCTCATGTTGAGGTGGTACCTTCTCTGCTCCAGTTTATCTCCATTGTTCTCTGTCCTGTTGCTGAGCACTACAGAGAAGTGACTGGCCCCTTCCATTTCACACCCACCCTGCAGGTATTTATAGACATTAATAAGATCCCTTCTCAGTCCTCTCCAGACTAAACAGCCCCAGTTCCCCCAGTCTTTCTTCCCAGGGGAGATGCTCAAGTCCCTTCATCATCCTCATAGCCTCCTCTGGACTCCAGTGCTTTCAACACATTATTGCAACCTCTGCACGTTACCTGGGCTTGTGGCTTTGCTTGTGCTTTTGCATAACTCCTATTCATGCAGCTGAAAACCTTTCCTATTCCTGCACAATCCAGTTCTGCCCCTTAAAATCAGGATCCAACAAAAAAAGTTCATTATTTAACAATCAGCCATTCCATGGAATGTCCACACGTTGTTTCCTATTCCTTTCCTGGATAACTAGGGTGGATTTTTAGGTCCTTTTTGGCTGCTAGTGAACACATGTTCACCATAGAATTTGCATTCAAGTGTTTTGAATCTTAGCTTGATTGTTTTTATGGGATGACTTCTGTGCAAGGCAATGAGGGTCAGGCTTCTCCATCAGTTTCTCAAGGTTTAGCTCCTTCTTCTGTTGCTGCTGCTGTACATCACTGTTTATACTGTGCTGTGTAGGGCTGAGTTATGCTGTTCAGTTCATGTTTAGCCCTTGGATCCTTCCAGCAAGTGAGATGTACAATTCCTCAGCTATTCAGTAGGATAATATTATGAAATCATGTTTTGGGGGTTTTTTTTAACCAGCCAGCATATAAAATGACAGCTCTGAGCTCTGGAATGTCATTGTGGTGGCCTCTTCTACAAGTTTTGTCAGCTGAAGTAAAACAAACACCCAATTTCTTTGCCTTAGGTTACCAAACAACTACTGGGCATTTACTGTTGTTACAGGGAACCATAATTATTATCAATTACTAAGTATGCAAACGTATTTTGTATACTCAATGGATTTAGACCTATTTTCATTCCAGTCTAATTAGAAAGCTACATGGTAATCTCCAGCCTCAGGCTTTTCCTACCCATCCTTGAGTGAGTGCTTAACTTAGCCCTTCAAAATAAACAAAGAGCTGCCATGGCCCCAGCAAAACTCCAAAATGAGGCCCCGTACACAGTGACACAGGATTAAGAGATGACTTTACTTTTTTTTAGTAATTCCCTTTTATTTTGCTTTGCAAAATTGTCTACCAACTACAAGCTTCCATGGGAAGATTTAACTGTGAAATTAATTGCAGTATTTCTAGACCAAGTTAAGATTATTTTTCATGCGTAGTGAGAGAGGAAGAACACAAATTTGAAGCAAAGATTGCTGACTATAAGACAACAAAGATAAATTCTGGGAGTGTAAGGTACTGAAGCAGGTATCTGAATGAGGTTATGGGCTTTCCTTTCTCATATGCCTTCCAGAGTATGCTAGATAAACATGGGTTTAAACTTGGGAGCAGAGCCCAAACTCACCTGGTTCTACTCTCCTGTCAGGAGCTGTCAGAGCCAGAAGGTCTACCCTGAGCCTCCTTCTCTCCAGGCTGAACAACCCCAGGTCTCTCAGCTGCTCCTCTCAAGACTTGTTCTCCAGACCCTTCACCAATTTAATTGCCCTTCTTTGGCCACAAAACATGTAACATAGTGGCCAAAGTGACCTATCCAGGAGTTTGAGAAACCATCATCATGTGCCCATTTCACATCAGACAAGGTTTGTTCTTTTGCTTCTGATGTATCAGAAATAAGATTCAGCCATTTGGCCTCTTGAAAAGAGAGAGGCAGAGTCCTCGTATCTTCCACTTGGGCATGGATTTTGGGTGGTTGTCCTGAACAAGCCTGATGTAGGACCAGTATTTAACATGTGTTAGGCACAAAGCAATTTGGAGCTGAATAAGAGAACGAGGTTCAGCGTCTGCGGGCTGAGGTCTGGGTTCTCAGGGTGCAAACCACAGGCTGTGTGCAGAACATGGCAGTTGGGCACCTAAACCACCTACACAAATCTCATCCGACCAAACTGTGGTGTTTAGATGTTTATGTTTATAATGCTGGTGATATTTATATCCTAGAGGGAAATGCCAGCAAACCTCTTTACCAAAAGAAAGCAGCTCCTTGCACAAACACCATTTCTGTCAGGAAGAAGGGTTCCCAAGTGACAGAGATGGTCACACCACCCGAAGTGCAGCCAGGAGGTGTTTGATATCACAGCAATGATGTTTCCATCAGAATTTGGAGTTTACAGCAGAAGTTTGAAGCTTCAGCAAAGGGTGAGTGGGTGACTGCTCATGTATTTTAGTAGCAGGATGGATCCTGGGAGAAGCCAGAGCTGCTCATGTCCAGTTACAAGGTTGGGTAGCCTGCCTCTGGCAAACAATCAGACCCTGTTTCTCTGTATCATGCTAATATTTCCACTCTGGGATATGCAGTGTCTTTAGGACCTCAGGAAGAGCTGTTAGTGCAAATCACCAAGCAAATCAATGGGATCTGCATTCCAAGGACTCATAACTCAAGCAGAAAAAAAATTTAAATAAATAAAGAATCATCAGATTGCTCAAAGGAACTTGTTTAGGGTGGCAATTTCCTTGCCATATTTCAGCTCTCTGTCTCCAGCTATTCAGGCTGTCTAAAATAAATCACTTGTCTTTTTTTTTTTTTCCTTCTTCCTGAACAATGGGGGAAGGATGATTAGTTTGTTTGTGCTCTTTTTGGTTGTTTTCAAATTCTTCTTTTCCATAAAACCAAACAAAACCTGGTAGTGTTCCTATTGACAGATCTACCCAAAGAACTAAACAGGCTCAGACTTTCAACAGGCTTAAAGAAGTATTTTAACCAGGAGAAGACAAAATAGCTCAGCTGTTTTAGCCACCACTGGAATGTAGCTCAAGCTACGTGCACAAACCAGGCCTCACATATTACAGAACATCAATAAGAAGTAAGATCCTTTCCCTCATTAGAAGCTACGGGGTCCATCCTACAGTGGAAGGATGCTGAGGCCAGACTCCTGTTAGGTGGCCTCATCCCAGACAGTGGTGAGTCCCTCCAAAATCACAACCAGTTGTGGGTTGGTTTTATTCTATTTTTTTTCTAAAGCCAAATATATTTCCCTTTGAAGTACTGTTGGTGAGGAGCATGTTTTATTATACAGGGTGTTAACACCAGTTCAAAATTCAACTCCTTTTTCATATTAAAATAAGAAATCATGTCAATGAGAGCTTCAGACTGGCTTTTTAATGACAAGCTGGAGATCCTTTTTTTTTTTTTTTTTTTTCTCAAATGAAATAAAGGTACTGCTTGGGAGCAGGAGAGCAGAAAGATGTTTCTAAGCTAAAAGGCAGGCAGAATGAGCTTGGCTTGTCACCAAGCTGTGCTGAATTTGACAAATGAAATTTCATTAGAAGTGCAGGGGCGGTTGTGAAACTGCCAGTAAATAACTGTCTCCCCAGAGTCTCACACTTTTTCCAGAGTTTTATTTTCTCTTTGGATTCCCTTCTGCCAGGGACAGTATTTTAAAAGCCAGAAAAAAATATTAAATAAATAAAAAAGCAGAGCTAAGCGTCAGGGTTACAAGTTAGTAGATAATAAAGGTCAAATGTATTTTTTCCAGGAGCTACTGGAATTTATGCCATTATTTTATCTTTTCTTCCTCCCTTGTGCTTTCCCTCACAGTTGTTAACCACTAATGGGTCCCGGCCGAGGCCATGAATCCAGACAACTTCAGGGATGCTTCCAGAGCTAAACTGTGTAGCTGACCATTTTTTTCTCCAGTGACCCGAAGCAAACCCCAAGCCCCATGCCCACCCCCCCTGTGCTCTGAAATGCTTGGAGCTGTTTCAGACCTGAATCTGAACTTCATGGCTGGTGACCCTCTTTAGTCATCATCCTGCAGTAATTCAAAATATAAATTAAATGCACATCATCATTCATCCCACCAAACCGCATCTGTGCACAAAGCTACTTTTGCTTTCTCAGGGCATTACAAAACCATGAAGTATCTCTTCTCCTGGCTGTTACTGAGCAAAGAAAAGGGTTCTTTGTCTTGTTTCTTGATGCTTCTGTGAGGAAGGGTTTTCTTCACTTTCTGGCTCAAAGATGGAAGACACTTCCAGTTCCAAACAGGAGGCTCTACTGTGACTGTGTTTTTTGTAAGGATTCCCCATTTAATTTACTCTTCTGTATCAACCCTGCTGCTCCTCAGATGGAATGTGGGTTGAGGTGGCCCTGATATTACAGCTGCTTCTGCTCTGAAGTGAAGGCAGGAGGTCCAGTGATGGTCCAAAGTGTGGGAATGCAGCTTTCTGGCACAGATGCTGTCACTTGTGATTGACTAAGACTGGCTTGAGAAATCACCCTGCACTTTTCACAGGAGGTTTCCCCCTCATGACACTGTCTGTATCTCCTCTGACAAATGGCATACTGAAGGACACTTGCTTCTGAAAACCTGTATCTGCATCTGTCTCTGTTGTTAGATGCAATTTTGATTTTGCATCCAAATGTTTTGTAAGTGAACTCTTTCCTTCCCTGTATGCCAGGAAAGAAGTGGCTTTTCTTGGTAGCAGGTAAATCCAGGCTTGTGAAGCACCTCTTTCTGAAGTGCACAACTTCTTCCTCAAAAGGATTGTCAAGGGCTGGCCCAGGGCAGTGGTGGAGTCCCCATCCCAGGAGGGACTGAAAAGCTATGTGGATGTGGTGCTGAGGCCCATGGGTTAGTGGTGCCCTGGCAGTGCTGGGGAAACTGTTGGACTTGATCTTAAAGATCTTGTCCAACCAAAATGATTCTATGATTCTAAATACAGTGGTTCTTGTGTACTCCAGCTGTTGAGCTGGGCAGGGAAGCTCCATCAGCTGGTGAAAGCACACTGTGAAAGGGATCTGCCAGCAACTTCTTACAACAGCTGTATAATAAACCATAGACATGCTGAGAATTAGGTCCTACCAGACCAGTGCTGCCATTTGCTGAAGTCCTTGTTAATGGGGAGGGGGCTGTACCTTCCAGAATGGGAACCTGGGGCACCTGTTGTTTGAGTGGCAAAGGGCAGAAGCCAGAGAATGGGGAAATTTGATGGCAAAGTAACCTAAGAGACTTTCAGCAGTGGTATTTTGCACAGTTTCTCACTACATTCTGGGAGCCAGTAAAGATTTCCGAAGCTATTTGCCTGACAGAACACCCACTGGCTTGTTTTAATTAGCTTGGTCTCATTTTTAATAGGCACCAGATGAAAATTTGGATTGGGATCTTGCAAGTATTTTAGTATGAATGCAGCAAGAAGGCTTGGCAGAGTTGGAATTGTCTCCTGTTTATTTCAGGAGGAGTTCCACAGGTCTCCTCTGGTACGATGCAGGGGGAGCAGCAAGACCCAGCTGAGTGAAACACTGGGAGTTGGGGTTACCTTTGAGTTTCACTTAAAATATATAAAGGCCATTTAGGTTCCTTTTTGTTCATCTCTGATCGAGGCTGCTGTGGTCTGCTGAAAACAGAAAGGACTGGCTTTGGTGGATGGCTTTTCTCTGAAGGGATTAGCTAAAAGCATATCAGCAGTCTTTAGCTGATAGCAGACAAACCATCCTCCCCCTCACACAGAGCCTTTAAGTCTTGCTGACATGCCTGGGATTGACAAAGCCAAGGATGAGCTGTGATAATAGCTTGGAAACACAAAGTGTGGCCACACCTTGCAATGCCTACAGCTTGAGGGAACAGATCTGCCAACCTCCACCTGCCAGGAAAGGTTGGTAATAAACCACCATGGCTGTTCTCAACCTGCAATCAATTTGTGTTTAACTAATGATGTTAAGTAGAAAAGAGCCACAGTTGTCTCTTGAATAAGCACTGGCTGTAGCTCAGATGTTTCATTACCAGGGAGGGAAGCAGCTCCCAGTTCCATTCCCAGGTGCCAGCAGCAGCTGGGGTTTGTGGAGCTGTGGGCAGGCAGGAGGGGGCCACGGTGCTGCCATGGTCTTTAGCTGGTGTGACAGAAGGGAGGGTATCTCTGCTGCCTGGCCTGACAAGGATGGTGTGCTCATCCCAGAGAGGCAAGCCCTTCAACCCAGTGAAAAGGGTAAGTCTTTCTGCTAGCTGCAAAAGGGTTCAACCACCAAAAGAAGTCATCCAGGGTCTGAGAAAAGGTCTGTGGTCAGCTTTGTAGAGTTAAGGGTTTTTTTTCAGGTTGAATACAGAGAGAGGTTTGAGATGGAAAGCTGGGATCAGAGTCCAGCACAAACATCCAAAGCTGAAGGTGATGACACGACTTTGAGCTGACTCACCAAAAACCATCTGCAGATGACACCTCTTGATGTTTCTCGGCTTAAGGTTATTATTCTCTTGAGCTGGTTTTTCATGCTATCTATAAATTAAAAACCTCAGCTCTCTTAAAGTGGAAATTCTGTGCTATGTGTGCCCAGGGCTTGGCTGTTCTCTTACAACAAACACCATGCCAAGTATGTAATTGTGAGCATAAGGAAATGTGAATGAGAGAACGGGGGGTGGGGGGAGAATAAAATATAACAAGGCTCCTTAAAAGTATACTGGGAAATGAACATTATGAGCAAAGACAGTATAATTTGAGGCAGACCAGAGAATGTGTGTTCTTTCACGGCATTGTAATGCTGCTGGTAAGAAATACACGTATTTATTGGACTTAAGTAGATGCTGCATCCACTTGCTTTAGGATTCCAGTAAATGAAGATTTAAGGTATTTTCTTTCAGAGAGCCCCTTTGCTTCTAGCCTTCTCTTTGTTGCTTTGAAATCAGCACAAAAGAATTCCTAGAGGAAAATATTTATGTTCATTTGGGACAGCCCCAAGCCTTTCATTTGTTTTTGTTTTGGAAGGCGACTGTTTACCCTGAGTCTGAGCCTGGGTTGACCTGCAGGGACCTGCTCCCAGCCTGTGACTGCTGACGGGAGGGGGCTGGCTCACTTGGTTTCCTTCTTTTCTGAGTGTGTTGTAGGTTGGTCTGTCTTGTGAAAATCTGAGTCTTTCTGCCCTCGATTAGGTTGGATCAACCCTGAAGGGAAAGGGGCTTGTTTGTTTCTGTTTCTCCATGTTATTTAGGGCTATTGGCTTCAGACAGATCAAAATCAAGTAAAGCAAAAAGGATTTCTCCCTGACTTTCCTCCAGTTTGCAAGCTTCTGACCATGGAAATGTTGGTTCTGAGCATTAAATGTTATCAGGGATCTGTTCCAGCCCTTTTGTACCTGTGTTTAGTTTGCTGTTCTGGATTCCCTCCTTCTCCAGCAGGTGATCATGCAATAGGGTATATGTAAAGCAACCACCTACAAAATACTATATGTTGCTACAAAAAGTGTTTATTTTGGCTGCTTTGCTTGTGAATCCTCCTGACCCACATACACACTGTGGTAATCTTACACAACAGAGAAATATAGTGGCCTTCCAGTACTTAAAGGCTGAGAGGATAGTGGTTATTCAGCCTGGAGAAGAGAAGGCTCTGGGGAGACCTTCTGGGGGCCTTTCAGGACTTCAAAGGGCCTGTCAGAAAGATGGGGACGGACTTTTGAGCAGGGCCTGTTGGGACAGGACAAGGGGTGATGTTTTGAAACTAAAAGAGGGAGATTCAGACTGGAGAGGAGGAGTCACTGAAGCTGGAACAACCCATCCTTTTAAATACTCAGCAGCTGATGAACGTGGACTATTTATGTCCTTGGGCTCTCCCTTCTGCACTCATCCTCTTAACTCAGTGATACTTTTTCCATTTGGTCAAGCCTGTATTAATCCAGAATCCAAACTTCAGCTAAATCTCCGTGTCTCTGGTTCTGGTTACTCTCCAGCAGGCTGGAGCTGGAGATGTGCCTCTTGTGCTTTGTTTTAATTGGAGAGGAGAGAGGCCTAAGCTGGTATTTGTCTTTGAGATCCATTATGAGGTAGTCTGTTCCTCTTGCTGCTTCACTGGACCCTAAACACAAATTTCTCCACAGTAATTTTTCTTTTTTTAAAGCTCTATGCACATCACTTTGGTGACTGGGTGTATTTCAAGCAGTTGCTGCATCAGGCCTTTGCCTTCCTGAATTTAAATGGCAAATAAACCATTTCTGTCTACAGGAGGTAGAGGTTATAGTTGGAAAAACTGTGGCTCATGTGAATTAAACTATTATTGATGGAGTGGGATGTAATCTCCAAAATCCAGGCTGGGAGAACAGTTGCTCAGCTGGGGCCACTTTTAATACCTCCAAGGCAACTTGCTTTCCTTGTAAACTGGGGAATCAGGTTGAAAAACATTTTACTGCACTTTTAAAGTACAAAACAAAACAGATGGTTGAAAAGGTACTGTGCTCTCATGTCGGCTCTCACCCTCTTCACTTGGACTTCTTCCAGCCCTCCCAGTTTTTCTTTGTGGGATTTAATACAGTTATTAACCCCAGTTTCCCTCCTCCCTTGGCAAGGAGCCTCTCCCTTTGCCAGTCTTTGGTCAGACAATACCAGTGCTGCCTGATTCAGAAGCTGCTGCAGATGCCAAACCTGTGATTAGCTATTGTTCGGCAACCTTAATAATTAGGCAGGGTGTATATGTTTAGCTGGAAGCCAATAATCTTCTGCAGGATGCCAGGTTGATTTGCTGGATGAGTATCCCTGAGCAGTTTAGTTCTCAGTAGTGCAAAGCAGCAGGAGCCAGGCAGTGAAAATCCCTGATGCCACCATGGGAGAGGACAGCCTCAGGAAAGGTGCCACCCACAGACCAGGTGGGTTGGCTTTGTTGCCTGAAGCAGATAAAGCACTGAGGGCTGAGTAAAAATAATAATTATTTTTTAAAATTAAAAATTGAATGCTGGGATTCTTGCAGAATCTGGGAGCTGGCAGGGCACTGGAGAAACCAGCATGTCATCTTAGACTTGTGCTCCAGAAACTACATCAGGAGCTGGCAGTGCTGGACAGTGAGAGGCTCATAAAGTACCCAGCAGAAATATTTGATCCTTAAGGTGCTGCACATCAAGAGGGAGGTGCTTGATTCAAGTATCTATTGCTTGCGGGGTGGGGAGGGAGCTGTTTGAGCCTGCAGATTTGTTTTAGCTCGTTACTAACTGCTGTGCCTTGTTTCTACCTCTTCTGACAAACGTGGAGGGAGGATGGAGCCAGACTCTGCTCCATGTCATCCAATGACAGGACAAGAGGCAATGGAGTAAGTTGGAGCACAAGAGGTTTAGGGTAAACACAAGGAAAAACTTTTTCCCAGTGAGGGTGACAGAGCCTGGAACAGGTTGCCCAGGGAGGTTGTGGAGTCTCCCTCTCTGGAGACATTCCAAACCCACCTGGATCTGTTCCTGTGTGACTTGGTCTGGGTGACCCTGCTCTGGCAGGGATGTTGGACTAGAGGAACTTTCTAGGTCCCTTCCAATCCCTACTATTCTATGATTCTATGACTTGGCAGCACTCCCTTCTGCCCGCATGGTTTCTTCAGTGTGACTGGGCTTTGCAAAAAAACCCTCATTAATCCAGTGCAGAAAGATTTTTTTCTTTCTTTCTTTTTAGGCAGTCCCATCCAGCACAGTCCAATTTCGCTTGATAGAAATGGGAAAGTTAAATCTCAGTCTAGACGGAGCACTCTGTAGCTCCAGTGAATCTTGCACCCAGGGAGATGCATCATCTACGAGTATGGTTTTCATTTTCCAGTTAAGCCCAGGGGATCTGCACCCCCCTTCCCATAAAATTCTTCTCTGTGCTAAATTGCCTTTTAGTCCTGATTTATACCCCAATAAAACACATCACGGGGAGTAGAAAATGTTTAATTGTATAACTGATGTGACTTACGCAGGGCACGTTTTTGGCTGTTATTTATGCACTTATCTTCTTTAAAAGAGGAATAAAGACCCATGGCTTTCATTTACACTGAGAACAGTAAAAGGTGTGGAAAATAAATGCAGTGAAGGACAAGGATTAAACCTTAAACTAGCATGGCTTCTGGAAAAGGGCCTCTGTGAAAAGAATCACTGGAAAATGTAGAGAGATGCAGGTTGGCTTTGGGATCTTAAGGGGTTCCCAGAAGAACTTTCTCCTGTCCCTTAGCAAACCAAGCCAGAAAACAACATAGCTTTGGGGCTGTTGGATGTTGGAAGTTGGAAAATGTTTCTTTTCTCAGCACAGCTACAAGTGAAGTAATCTTCTTTGATGTTACTTATGCAACCATCCATTCCAAGTTCTTGCTTGATCTCTTTCACCCAGGCCTCTTTCAAAATTGTGCTGCAATTTTCTTGTTAGTTTTCTCAAGGGTGAGGATGGTGCTGGAGCCCAAGAGACAGGTATGCAAGCTTGCCTTTGGGTTTCTGCTCCAAGTTTCTACTGGCAGCTTTGTCTTACTGATGACAGGGACCCTGGCAGCACCTTAAACAAGTGTTAGACCGGCACATGCAAGATAAGAAGCCAGTGGGATAATTAGGAATGGGCTCATTACTGGGAGGCTGTCATGATTTACTTAATTACAGCCTAAATGTGCTTCCTTATCTTTTCTATCTCCCGTGTAAGGATGTAGCTTCCAGGGCTGTTCTTTGGGGGTTGAAAGCTTGTTGCTCAGCCTCCAGTTTGGTCTCATTAAGGATCAAATGTTCATTATGGTGCAGAGTTAGTGTTGGCAGGTGCTTTGTTCTCTGTGACTCTTGCCTCAAGGGCTATCCAGACTTCAAATGCTGGGAAGTAAGTGCATGGTAATGCACAGACATGACTATATATTTGCATATTAATCAGGCTGATAGAGAGAAGACCTGCTCCAGTTGAAGATATTCCTGCTCACTGCAGGGCAGGGGTTGGACTAGGTGACCTTTAGAAGTCCCTTTGAACCCAAAACATTTGATGATTCTATACTTCATAAATGTGTAGGTCAGCAGCATTCTTATCTCCTTGTCACTGCCCTACCCATGGTGTTGTCCTCTGCTTGGGAATTGGGCTGCTATGGTGCTGTATGGACCATATTATGGAGAATGAAGCTGGGGACTTGTGCAGGTTTCAGAGTGATGGGTGTTAGCCCTCCTAAAATCTCTTAGATTGTCTGTAGGAGATGCTGAATTCTTCCTGTTGACATCTAGAAGTTTCCCTTCAGTATAAGAAGTGATCAGCACAATCTTCAAATGTTCTCCTCTAATGGAGAGATAAATGACTCAGGTTTCATGCTTAGATGCTGTACCAATCTCCTGAGATTGTTTACTAGAGACAAGCCTCCCCCTTCTTCACCCGAGTAGATCTTCCTGGCAGTATGTTCAGTAAAGTTGCCAAGAAGGCCAATAGAATCCTGGCTTGTATCAGAACTAGGGTGGCCAGCAGGACCAGGTCAGGGATAATCCTGCTACATACTGGTGAGACCACACATCAAATCCTGGGTTCAGTTTTGAGCCCCTCACTCCTAGAAGGACATTGAGGGGCTGGAACATGTCCAGAGAAGGGCAATGGAGCTGGGGAAGGGTCTGGAGCAGGGGTATGGTGAGGAGCAGTTGAGGGACCTGGGCTTGTTCAGTGGAGCAAAGGAGGCTCAGGGGAGAGACCTTCTGGCTCTGACAGCTCCTGACAGGAGGGTGCAGCCAGGTGAGGTTGGGCTCTGGTCCCAAGAACCAAGTGACAGGACAAAAGGAAACAGCCTCAAGTTGCACTAGGGGAGGTTTAGGTAGGACATGAGGAAGAATTTCTTCCCCTCCAGGGTTGCCCAGGCTGCTCAGGGCAGTGGTGGAGTCCCCACCTCTGGAGGGGTTTCCAAGCTGTAGAGATGTGATGCTGGGGGCCATGGGTCAGTGGTGCCCTGCAGTGCTGGGTTAACAGTTGTACTCAATGATCTTAAAATCATTTTGTTTGGAAGAGAAATTTATGGTTGTACTATCAAGACTTGCAGTGTTATCCCCACCCACCCATCCCAGCTCTGCTGGCTTTGGCACGAAGGCTGGTTGCAGCCAAGCCTAACGAGAAACCCTCTGCCTGACTTCTGAACACTGTGGGTGTTGGGTCAGCCTCTGAGAAAGGGAGTATTTTCTTGCAGAACTGAAAAGAAAGGCATTTACACTTCTTTTGAACCAGCTTTTGGCTTTGTAGAAAGAGAAACTGACCACTATCCAGCGTGGTTGGCTTCCACCTACGTGGTGTGAATGGAGGGAACACAGGAGCTTTATGCATTGGCCATGGTTGTCTCTGTAGGAGATTCAGCACGGTGCTCAAACTGCCTAGATTTTGACTTCTTTTCACTTGCAGGAGTTCCTTATTTCAAATATTTATTTAGAGACCTGTGTTGGGTTTTTTTAGCTGGTTTTTGTTGTTGTTGTTTGTTTTGGCTTTTTTTTTTGTCCTCTGCAAGAAAAGGTCAATGAAACAGAGATGAACAAAGAAGGAAAATGTCTTTTCCTTGACTTATCCTGCCAATTCAAACAGCTCTGTGCTGCACAGGCTTTCCCTGCACACTCCTCCTGATGATGCATCAGACTGACCTCAGGGTGGGGCAGGGAACTCTGCTTCTCTCTACAATATTATAAAATAACCCTGTGCTGTTTTTCAGCAGCAGCCTGACCCTCTTCTCTAACCCTGTGAAGGGTGAAGGGATTTTGGCAGGTATCACAGACTGCTGCATGGTCTCCTCTTGCTGCTCCAGATGCATTTGTCTCTGAAATGCTGATCCCAGCAGCTCCTTCACCTGCAGAGCTTTGTGCTGGAGAACCAAAAGGTCAAACAGATCTCACCCATGGTCAAAATAGCTCCTTCCTGGGCTTCACTGAACAAGCTCTGAGAGAAATGCAGCCAGGAAACCAAAGCACAACCCGTGAACAGCTGTGGATGGAAAATAGAATATTTTGTGAGTTTGAACAGCTTAGCCTTTTAAAGAATATTTTTTTGTTGCTCTTCATATTGGGACAGTGCCTAGAGCCAGACCACCATATGGATTATGCAAACATAAAGCAAAAGGTTGATCTCTACACTGGAGATCATTAATCTAGCTTTAAAATGACCAGTTGTGCTTTCAGAGGTCATTTTTAGTTTGTTTTTTAAACTGGCTTGTTGTCTTGAGTAACTCAAACATAACATTGCTGAGGCCCTGCCCTTCTGATAAGGGACACAAAACCCACTATCGTGCATGGAATTTGTCTCTTGAGAGTTCAGGTAGATAAATGACTGTCCATTGATAACCAATTCCTTCATGTGAACTTTGAGGCACTTCATCTTTCAAAGAAAGATCTGAAGGGCATGTAAAAAAATCCCCATTTGAAACAAACCCCATGGGAGTTGTCAGGAAATAGCTGAGCAAACTGGTGAGAAAATAGGGATATGTGAAGAGATTTTGCCCCTCGTGGAGAGTGTGAGGCTTTAGATGGGCTGGGGGTACAGCTGCAGCAACCTGGAATGTAATCCTTCCAGCATCTGACGTGCAGGATGAGCAAGAGGTTGAGTAGAGTTACTTGGCTTTGAGATTTTTCCTGTTTGCCAGGAGAGTCAATCTGAAGGAAACTCTGGAAACAAAGCATGTGTTTTGTGTTGGGTTTTTTTTAAGAGCTTGCTAACTTTATTTATGCTTCCAAATCCAGAGAAGTGGTTGTCACAAATGACTGTTTCTTTTGACTTGTCAAGCAGGGGGTCTCCGAGGTATGTCTGTGGCTTCTGAACTTGAAACTGCTTTAACTATCCTCTTGGGGAGCATATGGAGAACCCAGGAGGTGCAGCACCTTCCCCACCTCCCTGCCTCCAAATTCTTCTGGACCTTAATGCCTTGTCCAAAAATTACAGAGGACACAACTGCACAAAATGAGGCAGAAGTTACTCCTGCCTTAAAATATGCTCACCTCATGGAATTAACACCCATCCCCATCCCAACCAAAATAGATGGATGACAAAGGCCCTGAGTGAGCTGTAAGGTCCTTCAGCTGACAGTAAGACTGCTGGTAAAGGTTGGACTCTGTGATCTTCAGAAGTCCCTTCCAACCCCTAATATTCTGTGGTTCTGGTAAAGGTTGCCCAGCAGTCTCCTTTCCCTCTCCCAACAGATGAGGGAAATGGATGTCCTGGAAGGTCTTCTCCAGTCTTTTTTTGGGTCTTAAGCCCAGAAGCACCACTTTCCAGGGAAGAGAAATAATATTTTTGATGTACAAATAGTAGCCAGTTGCTGGTTGAGTGTTTTGTTGTTTATTCCCCCTGACCTGTGAAATGTGTTCAACTTGGTGAGAAATTGGGTTCAACCATTACCTAACCTGCAGAGGATCAAAAACTTCCCTGTACATCAAATGCAGCAAACATGCTGAGGGATGAAGGGGTTGGAGAAGACTTGTTGAACCAAACATTGACCCAACACACATCCAGAACTGTGAGCAGACACCGGGCCAAGGGGTTTAGTTTAGTCAGGTGGGAGACAACTTCAGGGGGACTTCTCACAAAAGCCACATGTGTTGCCTTGCTGCTGGACTGCCACTGTTGGCCTTAGTTCATAACAATCTCTGTAGAATAACAAAAGGGTTGGGGTTGGAAATGACCTCTGAAAAATCATCTAAACCAACCCCCCTGCTAAAGCAGGTTGCCCAGGATCGCTTCCAGATGGGTTTAGAATCTCTTCAGAGATTTGTTTCCTGCTGATTGTGCATTTCTCTGGTGAGCTGGGGCTGTGCTGACACTGCTGGGGTTTCTCAAGGTGTGGGGAATCTCTCAGGTGAGGCTGCAAGGTGCAGTGACATCACTGCAGGGATGCCAGTGTCAGGTCATTTGCTTGTGGATCCCAAGTGTCAGTCACTCAGGCTGAGCTGTTGAAGTGGTAACTCATCAGGACAGGGCAAGGTGTTTGATCTAAAGCAGAGGGCATCAAGTCAGTCTGAAGTCTGTTGGCACATGATTTCACCTGTTGGTATGGGTTTGTTCTATTTTTTTCTCCACTACCCAAGAGTGATGTGTGAAACCTGCCCATTAAGATCCTACAGCATTCACCCCTCTGACTCCCAGCAGAGAATCTGGAAGGGAGTTGCATTTTATTGCTTTGATGTTAGACAGGGGCAACCTCGTGCTAAATCCCCTCAACCAAAGGCTGCAGGAGCTTTCAGCCAGCACTTGATTTCATAGTTTAGGCAACCAAAGAGCTCTCCAGAAGTAAAGCAGGGTTTCTCAGAGCAGTGCTTTGGGATTTTTACCCTCGTGTTTCAATTAGTGTGTTCGTTCCCGTCGCACGCTCCGAGACATACAGAAAACATTTGTTTTGCCAAGTGGTGCCAAGAGCAAAATTGCTCTTCTATGCTCCATGTGGTTTACCAGGGTAAATCACAGTACTAAAAACTGATGGAAAGACAGCTCCAATTAAAATTCCTTATTAAATAAAAACACTAAAGGAATCTTTGTCCACTGTGTTTAAGGCAGAAAGGCAAACATCACATCTTAAGCCCCTCTTCTAAAGAAGGACAACACTGTGCTGGGAGGGCTGACTGCTGCTCTGGGGACAGTGTGGTTTAATTTGTACCCCTCCCTACCACTGAAAATAAGGTACCACTCAGATCTGCCATAAGGCATTTCTCCCTCCCCAGTCCATAGTGAACAAACACTCTGTGCCTTTGCTTCACAAACAGATGATTTGTTGCTCAACACTGAAATTTTATTTGCTATATAGGCAAGAATAACCTATGGAAGATCCAGGGGTGCTTGTGTCAGTTCTCAACTACTCATTTGAAGCCCTACAAACAGAACCTCATCCATTTGTCTGCTATGAGGTGTCCAGATGATAGCTGGAGGTTATCTTGGGTATGTTTTCCTCTCAACTCCAATCCAGGTCTGCTTCAGGAGTATCAGCTCATCCCCTTTCATGCTTATTTTCCCTTGGCTTACTTGCAGCACTAGAAAAGAATCAGAATTTGTCAGTTTGCCAGGGGGTAATTGTTTTCAGCATTGGCATAAATATGAAAACACCACTTGTGACATTTTAAGCCATTCATTGTTGTTTTGTGGGTTGGCTTTTTTTTTCTTTATGGCTTTAAAAGTTGGTTTTTTTCTTTTCCCCAGTCACAGTGAGTTATATTCCCTAGATAAACATCTCGCTAGCAGACCAGTTAGATGGTCATCTCCAAGCCAGAATGTATACATTGGGTTTGCTGACAAAAAGAATTGCTTGGCAGCAAATCCTTCTCAAAGTTCAGTAAGCCTATGACATAAATTTATATATTTATATGTATATTTTTAATATGGGATTTTTTTGTTTTCTTTATATATTTTGTTTAATTTATTTTGAAGTTCTGGGAAACATTTTCTTTCCATTCCAAGAGTAATGAAAAACACTTGTTTGTAGCAAGGTCTGTGCTGTTGCATGGGAGGCTTGCCTGGAATTTGCTGGCCCGGGGCTCAGATGAGCTCATGGCACAGACAGGGAGGTGAGCACAGGGTGGCATGAAGCAGAGCGTGGCCAGCAGGTCAAGGGAGTTTCTCCTCCTCTACTCTGCCCTAGCAAGGTCACATCTGGAGTATTGTGTCCAGATCTGGGCTCCCCAGTTCAAGAGAGACAGGGAACTGCTGGAGAGAGTGCAGTGGAGGCTACAGAGACGCTGTGGGGATGGATGGGTCTCTGACAATGAAATCCTGAGAGACCTGTGGCTGTTTAGCTTGGAGGAGACTGGGAGGGATCTTATCAATGGTTTTCAATCTCTAAAGGGGAGGAGGGGGCCAAAAGGATGGGGCCAGACTCTTTTCAGTGGTGCCCAGCGACAGGACAAGGGGCAATGGGCACAAACTGGAACCCAGGAGGTTCCGTTTGAATGCAATCCAGTGCAAACTGCTGTTGGTGGCCCTGCTTTAGCAGGGTGGTTGGACAAGATGATATCCAGAGGTCCCTTCCAAGCCCTACTTTGAATTGATTTTCAGGTCAGTTTAGCTCATGTTTAGGTTGGCATGTAGCACAGCATGGTCTTAAGGGCTCAGTCCAGTGATATGCTGTGTCCTCTGCTCCTGTTGTGGGCAAAGACCATCCCTTTCACCTGGTGCTTTCAGGCCCACACACAGTCATGTTATTTGAAGAGCTGTAGAAGCTGTTGCTCTGATCTCCTGGCTGTTTAGACTCAATTTGCACAGTAGTGTGTGCATGGCAGAATTATTTCATGGACTGTGGTTCGTGGCAACAGATAAATCTGAAAATGAATCACTGCAGGTGCTTGCAGTGTAGTTGGAGGGAACTAAGCTGGGCAGGACCTCGAGCAGGTTGTCACATCTTCCTTGCAAATACTTAAGTGGAGGAAAAAGTGCTTGTTACTTGTGAGAAGAGGCTGACATCACCTGGCTCCAACCACCTGTCAAGAGCTGTCAGAGCCAGAAGGTCTCCCCTGAGCCTCCTTTGCTCCAGGTTGAACAACCCCAGCTGCTCCTCACCACACTGGCGCTCTAGACCCTTCCCCAGCTTTATTGCTGTTAACACTGGAGAAGATTGGGACCTGGAACCTTCTGGTGGCCCTCAGAGCACTCGGATACAATCAGGGGTGATCAGAGAGCAGTTCCAGTGTATCTGCTTCACTCTGCCAGCACTTGCACACTCATACTTGCATAGAAACATTTCTTTTTGTTGCTGTTGTTGGACGGATGACAGAGGAGGAGATTGTGCATTCAAAGGAATATTACATCAGGTCTTTTTTTTTGTTGACTGGGACACTGGAACGTGCCTTTTGAAGCGTGGAAGCTGTGGAGGTCAGAGGAGTTTCTTCCTGCTTTTGCAACAGCCACTAAGTTTTGGTTTACAAACCAGTTTCCTTGGGACAGGAACATGAGGTGTTTGACAGCCTTGTTAGAGATAAGCTCTTTGGGAATTTTTTTTTACCAGATCATTTTTGTTACAAAACAAAAATCCTTCTTTGTCTAAAGCTAACCAATTGTAAAAGCTTAGCTGTAAAAATTGCATATTGAGAAAAAAAAAAAAAGAGTGCCTTGTTTTGATATTACTGGGTAAAAAACTAGCTCGAAACTAACTCAGTTACCTTCATCTTAACGCTTCACTTAGTTATAAGAACTCTGTGGAAAAGCAAACAAAACCCTAAGTGCTCAGAGATTAAAAAAAATAGGGTAAGGAGGCAAAAAGTGTAGTTTAGATTTTCCATTGTGATGATTTGGTTGCTGCTGGGGAAGGAAGTGGTAGAGGTTGACCTACTGCTCTGATTTGCCACCTTCTGTAGGACTGTACTGAAGCTTTTTATTTCCACCTTAGTTTGGGAGGAGTGTCACAGAGGTGGGAATGTGGCAGTAGAGCTTCTGGGGAAGTCCCAGAGGACTTGCTTTGAGAAGACAGCACAGACAGGGTTGAAAGAGGCTTTATGTAATAACTCTCCAGCTTCCCCTGACCCTTCAGCTAGGTGCTCCTCACCCATTCCTGAGTTAAAAAAAGAGGTTGCTTCCATCGAGTCAGTGTGCCTGCTGCTTCTTGAACATGCTTTGTGTCAGACAACTGAGCTCAGTGAAAGTTTTCCCTGCCCCTGAGCCACTCTCCTGTCGTGATAGCTGCTGCCACCCTTCCTGCTGGGACAGAGAGTGTCCGCCAAGGGGCAAACAGCAGGGCAGGTTGTGGGAGAGGAAGCATATCCTTGACGAAGAGGAAGAAGAAGGTGGAGACCAAGATTTTGTACAAGGCCTCCACCCAAAAGCCCCATAGTCATCTTATGTCACACCCCTGGTGCCTCCTGTTTAATTCCAGGAAGTCCTTCAATCTTCCCAAGTTTCTCGAGCGTTGCCAATGGTGAGAAAATGGTGTTTAAATGTTATCAGTGCTTCTGGAAACCTGGAGTTGATCTTTTCTGGCTTGATTCCAGAGCCAAATCAAGGTCTAGTGGATCACCTCTTGAAGTTTGGACATCCCCATAAGCTAAACCCAGTGAACAAATCGGCACGGATGCTGCAAAGACTGTTTCATGTTGGTTTAAACTCAAAAGCTGGAATATCCAGAGCCAGCATGAAATATTCCTTCAGATTTTGAAGCTGAGCATCAGGGAGCAGCCATTCCTGAAACAGTGGCTGGCAGCTCTCTGAGCCCTGATGTGTTTTTGGTGTGGGTCTTACCAGACTTTCACCTTCCTGGTGCTCCCCACACAGATGCACACGCAGCTTTCTAGAGGTCCATCTTTACCTTTTCAAGCTGGTGTGAGGAGGGTAGCAGCTGTTCCTTCTTCGGTACAGGTGGCAATAACACTGTACAAATTGTTTTCAACCTTAATCTGTAAAGCTCGCCACACAAGCGATCCTGTTTCTTGCCAGGAGTGATAAATTGGATGCAGTTTTGGAGCAGTTGAAACGTTAGACAAAAAAAAGAGCCATTAGTCAAAGACACTTCAGAGTATCAGTTACTTTCCCGTGGTATGTAAGTAATAATTCAGTTCTTAAAACCTTCCACCTGGATTTGGAAGGTCACCTGAGCTTCTGCTGCAGGCATTTAGCAGGGGGTGAGTATGAGGTAGCCCTGTTAGCTGGGATCTGGATTGATGGGTAGCATCGTGTTACCCTTTATGTAACTAGAAACAGCAGCAGACTCTAGCCTGGAATGTGAGATCCTGGTCTTTACTAATCCATCTTACTGGGTTCGGGCTGGGATGTTCCTGCAGCTATCATTTGACACCAGCAGCCAGTTTAAAATCATCACAGCTTTGTCCCTTTTTTAGAGTGAACTGGGCAGACCCAGGGTAATGCCAATGGGCACCAAGCACCGATGGACATCTCTTGAAGGTCGTCATCTAGAGCACAACTCCTCATGAGAGTGACCAATGCAACTGGAGCTGTTCAGCCTGGAGAAAAGGAGGCTCAGGGGAGACATTCTGGCTCTGACAGCTCCTGAGAGGAGGTTGGAATGAGCTGGGGGTTGGTCTCTTCTCCCAAGAACAAGTGACAGGACAAGAGGAAACAGCCTCAAGGTGCACCAGGGGAGGTTTAGCTTGGACATTAGGAAAAATTTCTTTCCCTCAAGGGCTGTTGAGCCCTGGATAGATCACTCAAATAGTGGAGAGGTAGTAATCTGATAAATTCTGGGGCAAATCACAGGAAGGCTGATACAGAATTGAAGTTAGGAAGGAGTTATGAAGTCATAAAATTAATGGTACTCAATATAGCATTGTCAAATAACTACAGTTGTGATTTTTTTGGTGAGATGCCACCTGTTTGGTTAGTAATGGTTTTGATGTCTATTTAAACATCTGTTGAAATTTCTCTAAGGCATATGGGGGTTTTATCCACATGAAATTCACTGGGAGTAGATGACATTTAAAGGTCTCTTCTAACCCAAACCAGTCTAAGATTCTATGTTTTGAGTTAAAAACTATAATAGACTAATTAAAGACATTAACTACAATTGGGATAATGGTCACACTTTCTAAAGTAGTTATAAATGAGGCAGCATTCAAGGGTGGATGTTCCTGACAGATATACCAAAGGGCTCATTCTTGGTCTCAGAGTTATTCAGTCACTTGGGTTTTGACTTGAGCACACACTGTATTTCATTAGGCAAAGATAATGATGCAACTACTGATGTAATAAAGGCCAATGTCAAGGGCAGAACTGTTCCTCAGGGTCTCCTGGGTTGTCTGGTAAACTAATCTAAAATAAAAGGTGTATCTAAATCTTCAAGCCAAATTCAAGGTGCTCACAGACCCAAAAAAAGTATTTTTAGAGCTGTGTCATTTAACTGGGAGATTGTTTTGGAAAGCAGTGACTCAGGCAGGCTCAGCTGAACACGCACTCCATGTGTGACACAGGATACCTGAAAGCAAACAACTACCACCTGGGATTAGAGCAGATTGCTGAGTAAAGGTCAAGGAGGTGATTTCCACGTGTCCAGCATTAATGAGACTATTACTGACATCCTGAGTCTGCTCCTGGTGTTTATGCTTTCCAAAGGATACTGACAGATGGGCAGAGAGCAGAGCAGGGCCCAGCAGCACCAGCTTGAGCTGTGCTGTCTAAGAGAAGCTAAAGCAGTTTGCTTTGTCCAAGGTGAGGTTTTTATATTCTCACAAGTCTTGTGTTAAAAACACTATGACTGTTGAAGTTAAGCAGGTCAGGCTAAGTGAATTTACCAGTTTCACAGAGAAAAGTGATTTCTCCTGTGTAAGCTACCCCAAATTGCTAAAAAACACTGAAATGATCAAATGTACAATTGGTGTAGGGAAACTTGGTTTGATCTGAGCACCTTGGTTTGATCTGAGCACCTCAGGTGGAAAGGGCAGGGTAGCAAATGTCACTTTTAAACTTGCCAGCCAAGTGAGAAACTCCTTGAGGACACAGCCACGTGTTTAGCTTGGTGTTCACCTGTGAACTCAGTGCCCTTCCTGCCTCCTGAGCTCAGGGCTGCCTGTAGTCCCTAGAGGAAAGGTGTCCTGTCCTCAGGAGCTGTGATGTGCAAGGACAGCCAGCAGAAGGGTCAGCAGGGTGGTTCTGCAGTATCAGTGTAGGGGCCCTAGGTCTGCCCCTATGGATGCTTGATGCTGTTCTAGTGCAGAAATTCTTTGGAGAGAGGGTATCCAGACTAAGGCAGTATCTCAAATCTGTTCAAAACACAAGCGTGGATGAAATCAGGATTGGATAATCCCTTTTGCCCCATGACTGCCAATAATTTTCATGGTTCTGTGGCCAGGTTGTCATGATTGGGTTTGTTTGAACATGACAAATACTGAGTAAAAGTGAAGCTTTTTCACTGTAGCTTGTATGGCTTGTATGAGGTAACTGCACTCTGGAGAGTGTGTTGAGGGTAAAGTAGGAGTGAGGGACCAGAGGGTCATTACTCCATGTAGAGGTAACTACCTCTCATAAATTATCTGCTTCCACCACCACAGAAGGTCAGCATGGGCAGTTTCTGAAGCTCCTCTGCCACATGTGAGCTGCACTGGTGCAGTGAAGCATGTGTGAGAATCCATCCTGTGAGTGATTTTTACCTGAGGTTGGAAGAACCTGGAAAACCCTGGACTTAATCTCCCAAATGGAATAAACTTTACCAGCAGAAGAAGGTCTTCTGATATTAATATGAATTGTGTCTACACTGGAACCTTCACTATGATCAAAATTCTTGGTGGGGTGATTTTTAAAAAAAATTATTTTTTTTTAAGTATTCATTTTGACATCTCTACTGAGGTCCTACAGATCTTCCTTTCATAGCAGCGGTGGTTGCCCACATGTTTATTTTGCTTCATAGGACAGATTTAGAGAAGCTTGTTTTGACAAACTGCTTGCTTGGCTTGGCATTCCCAGGCACTATATTGGCTTTCCAGAGAGTGGCTCAGTTTGGGTTGGTTGGGGAATCCAGATCTGCTGTCCTCAGCCAGCAAGTAGCACTACTTAAGGAAAAGAGAATTGGTTTGTTGTTTTTTTTTTTTGCTGGCTTTTGATTCCTCAACCCCTCCCCACCATGAATAGAGAAGCAAAGCTGTTTTCCAAAAGTGGGAAGGGAAGGTCTGAAATGGATCTGAAAATTCTGCTGTGTGTTGGGAGTTGAGAGCCCTGCTGGGCAGTGGCTAATGATGGTAACTGTAATTCTTCCTGACATTTCTAGACTGTAATTTCTAGATGTGGGGCTTCCCAGTATGTTGTTTTTTTTTCTGTGGCTCCATCTGCAGCACAAGCCACAGTTTCTTGTGTGGCTGCAGCCAGCTACTTAGAGAGCAGGTGTTGGGGACTCTGCTCTTGTATGGATGGGAGGAGGGGTGGCAACTTTCAGGGAGATGAGACCTGAATACAGAAGAACCTGAGTAACATGGAAATTGAAGGACTTCTGCAAAACTTGAAGGCTTCTCTGTTGTTTTCTGAACTTCACTTTGCCAATGCAAGCTATTGCTTCTCTGAGACCCCTTTGTCATTCACATCCTTATGCTGCCCCGGCTCCTCCTGTCACTGGGATGCTGACAGAGAAGTCTGTTTGCAGGGAGTGCTGATGGTGGGTGGATGCCAAAGGGATTCTGGTTTGGACATTGTTGTATATGTGGAGGCAAGAATGCTGAAGGCTAAAGGAAATAAGTGAAATGAAGAGGAAATGAAACCTCATTCTAATTTCCAACCCAAATGTATGACTGACCAGGATAAACACATTTTCAGGGTGTGGGAACAACTCTGTCTTTAGTTGTTGGCTCTTTTCTGCCATGTTTCCCCGTGGGGGTTGTTTTTGGGCAGCTGTCAGACCCTCTTCTTCTTTCCCTTGCCTGGGCTCAGTTCCTCAGCTTGCTGGGTTTACACCACAGCATGTCCCAGCCTTCACAAGCTGGTGGCCACTGAGAGCAGTGGTCCCACCCTTCATCCCATTCCCATGGCAGCTGGTCACTGCTCTCCTCACCCTCCAACCTCCCTCCTCTCCCACGGTGTTATTTTTAACCCAGATCAGGGTCTTGATTCACTTCACCCTGTGGCCTCCTGCTTATGAATAGAAACAGGCTGTGAAACTACAGAGTTAACCCTAACTTATTAAGGTTCCCACAGCCCTTCTCACCCTGGGCAGCTCATCTGCATCTGCTGGAAACATCTCCCCTGGTGACATGGAAGATGGCACCAGGCTTTTCCACTGCTACAGCACACAAGGACAGGCTCATACTGCCTTTATTGTGGGGTCAGGAAGAAGCCTGGCACAATGTACATAGGCTTCTGTGAAAAGTTATTGGATCCTGCAGTACATTCTTAACTTGTAAGATGTGCTATTAGAGTTGGACATTTTTCTCCTCTGCTTCCCTTGTGTTTTTCACTATGAAATTTTATCCAGTCTCTTGTTAGAGACTTCAAGACTGTTCCACCTGTGGTAGTCAAGAAGGAAAATCTCTCTCCCATAACTAACTGTTACAATCACTGCAGTTGTGGGAATAAAACTCCAAATTGCAAAATGCACCAGAAATGTATTTCTGCATGGAGTTTGTATATTTGACTTCTGGGTCTGGTTGTGTTGACCTTGAGAAGCTCCAAGCTTAATTCACCCCCCTGGCTGAAGTCCATAGTGGAAAGATCCATCTCATCCACCTTTACAGGTGTCCACAGATATATCTGGACCAGTCAGGCTCCCTTCGTAGTCAGGGGAGGCTAAATCTGTTTTGGCACTAATTGATCCAACCTATTTTAGCTTTCTGCCTGAGTATGTGGACTTATGTTTCTTCACAGTGATTCAGTTTCAGTAATGAGTTCAGGTTGGATACCTAGATCTCAAGTTAGCTGCTATGTACCCTCAAATTTTCCAGTTACTTCACTTGACTCCAAGCCAGGACTTGGCAGATCAGCCTTTATTTGTGACCTATCACATTAGTATAATGATGATAACCTTTGAGTTCTTGCTTCAGGTCTTTCAATGTAGAGAGGCCCACAGGTTATTACAGTTAAGCCACTCTGTGTGCTCTCAAGAGCTGTCTAGTGGTGACTGACAATGTTTCTGTACCAAGTCAAAACTTCCCTGTTGCAATCATAGAATCACGGAATGTCAGGGTTTGGAAGAGACCTAGAAAGATCATCTAGTCCAACCCCCCTGCCAGAGCAGGATCACCTAGACCAGGTCACACAGGAACAGATCCAGGTGGGTTTAGAATGATTCCAGAGAAGGAGACTCCACAACTCCCCTGGGCAGCCTGTTCCAGGCTCTCTCACCCTCACTGGGAAAGTTTTTCCTTGTACAACCTTTGTCTTATCCTCCCACCACTTGCCTCTGAAGAGCCTGGCTCAGCCTTCCTGATAAACCTTCCTGTAGGTGCTGTAGCACTGCAGAGAGAGCACCCCAAAGCCATTGCTGCTTCAGGCTGGATGAGCCCTGCTCCCTCAGCCTCTTTTGGGATGTTAGGTGCTCCATTTTTGCCCATTGTGGTGGCCCCAGGCTGAGCTCACCCTCATGTCTCCTCTCCTGTCCTGTATTGCACAAGAGGTGTGTGAAACTGGCTGCAGTGTCTAGATGTGCTCTGATGAGCACAGAGTGAAGGGGAATAACGACTTCCCCACATCTGCTCCTGCCAGTGCAGCCCAGTGCACTGCTGGTTTTCACTGTGAGCTGCTGGCACGTGTATGACCACCTCTCTGCCAGGGTTCCCACAGCCCTTGCAGTGTTTGGTTGTCCCCCACTCTGTACTGTTCAATTAGTAGGATTTTGGCAGGTTTTTGTAGTGATGGAGAGATTTTTGGCAGAGAACTTTTGAGTGACCAAGAGCTGTGCTAAGAAGTAGCAGTTGCTCTTATTGCTAAATATCATTAAGCCATGCATTTCAAAGAGCTTAAAAAAATAATAGAAAGACCTATTGCTATTAATTGTGAATGCTTCTCTATAGCAAAATGCTCACTGGGATTCCTTATGTAGCTGAATCCTGGTAAGAAATAGTAGGAATCTGACATGGGAACTCTCAAGAGCTCAAATTGAAAGAACAATTAGCTGTGTTTCTGGGAGATGCTGGTGCCAATTGGTGTTGAGATGCTCAGTCTGGTTGTGTACAGGCTTTTTATTATGGACACTTAGAATCATGGAATCATAGAATGTTTGGGGTTGGAAGGGACCTCTGGAGATCATGGAGTCCAACCCCCTGCCAGAGCAGGGTCACCCAGGGCATGTCGCTCAGGAACAGATCCAGATGGGTTTGGAATGTCTCCAGAGAAAGAGACTCCACAATCTCTCACCTGGAATGGTTCCAGGGATGGGGCAGTGACTGCCTCTCTGAGCAACGTGGGCCAATGTTTCAACATCTTAATTGTAAAAAAAGCCTTATATTTAGTCAAAAATTCCCCTCTTTTAGTGTGCACACACACCCCATCCTGTCACAACAGGAGCTGCTAAAAGGTCTGTCCCCACTTTTTTTTTAAGCTCTCTTTAAGTATTGAATTAGTTCTTTGCCCGAAGTCTCAGTTACAGACTAAAATCCCAGTTCAAACTAAGCCCTGGCATTACCATTTAAGTGTCTCTCCCCTAGACGAGTCACAGAGAACTGTGAGGGCTTCTTGATTTTCCTCCAAACTAAACAAAGCCTCCAGACCATCCTTTGTATTGCCTGAGGGATGCCATGGAGAAGTGGGGGGGGTGGGGTTGAGGGAGGTGATGATGTTCTCCTCCTCCTCTTCCCCCCTCACTCCCACCTCTGGCAGGACATTTGCTCTCCATCAGCATGGGGGTTGTACTTGGTGTTTCCATTCCCTTCTCCTCCCATCTGTGGATGATCCTGGCAGTGGAGACAGAAGCTGCCCTCGGCTCTTGTTGAAATGGGACCTAACCTATTTCTCTGGGCAAAACGTTGCCATTTAGCTGCCAGAGTGCTTGGAGGTATCCCAGGTTTTTTCAGTTGAAAAGGCACTAAAATATCCCTAATTTTCTCCACTGTGTCAGATCTTTACTACTCATTTCAGTGACCCAGCCATCATGGCTGGACCCCTTGTTTCTCTAACACCTCTGCAGGCACCCAGATGAAACCCAGCTGCTAGTGAGTTTTGTTAGGGGATGGAAGGTTCTGTTTTGTTTTATTTTGTACCTTTTTTGGGAGAAATGTGAGAGTTCAGCCTCAGTGGGGAAAAAAAATTGCCATTCCCAGGTTCGGCAAGGAGAGTGCTTCAAGCAAAGGAACTTTAATGCTGAAAAGAAATGTAGTTGCTTTTTCCAAAGTATCGAAGAGCTCTCCAGCACAATATGCTCACAGCAATGGCACAGTCCCTGTCCCATTCCCTGTCCCACTCCTTCCCCAGAGGTGCCCTGATGCTTGGGTTGGAAGCGTCGTGCAGTGACCGAAACGACAGCAAGTCTCGATCAAGATTTAGTTTGGAGGCTAAAAACTCTCCACTGACTTAGTCTTGGGGATTAAGGAAAACAAAACCTTCCTGACGGCTGGATGAAATTCACATTCCTTTCAATTGTGATCATCCTACATCAAGGAAATGTTTGAAATGTTGGCAGTCTCCTGCGATAGGCCTGCGAAAGTTATTATATTGCTTTAAGTAATTGAAGAAAAAGGAGCAGGGAGCTACAGCACAAATGTGTTCTATAAATCTTCACTGGGCTCGCTGGTGTTCTTCCAAAAATAGTTTGATGGATGTTGGGTCCCAGTGGGTGACCTTTAACAAGAGACCACATCAAATGGAGGGGCAGAGCTGCAGCTCTCCACCCCCGCCCTGGCTCTTCTCCTCACCAGAGTGCCTCTAGACAGCTATGTCATCTGTAGCCATAAAGTAAATTGAAGAATGTCTGTCTCACAGAGACAAGGGAAGGAGCCCTTTCCTCAGCACTGTTGAAGTGGCCACAACTCCATCTGGGCTGCAAAATCGACTGGGTACCTGCACAGGGGCTTAAATGACCTTCAAATCTCCTCCTCTTCCTCCTCCCTCACCTCAGATCCAGAGTTGAGAGGTGTTTTTGTGGGGTCTGGGCAGGGAGTGACAGGAGTCCTCACTCTGTGACACCTTGAATTTGTTGTTTAATTAGTGTAGGAACACCATAATTTGCTACTCCTGTCTATCAATATCAGAATGTTAATTCAGGAGAAATTTTGATTCTCAGAGGGGCTTTCTGAAGCACAGCTCCTCCTAGGAAACACGTGCAGGAGATAGCAGTGATGCTGAGTACCTGTGCTCAAAATAGGAATATTTAGTGTTGCTGAATATAATCAGAGATGTAATTAAGAGCTGATGAGCTGTTTGGTGGTGCATAGCCTAGAGTAAGGATGGGCTAGAGTAAGAACCCAGCTATGTGGGCTTTGGCCCCTTGGAGAGAAGTGGCAATTTTGCAACTGAAGTCACTGTTGCCAGTCAGCTCCCTGGATGGCCTTTGGCAACGAGGCAGCACCTCTCTGACTTCTCGTGAAGTGCATCTTCCTTTAAGAACTTTCCAGCAGCCAAGTACTCAGAGGAGGTAAATTGCAGCAGTCAGTTGTCACACAGAAAATATCAGTTCAACAGCAACAAGCCTGCAAGGGTGATTAATTTAGCCTATAATAAGCACGGAGTTCAAAGGAATTGATAGGGAACAATCCAGAAGGTTGCTGAATAGGTAAATGAGGAGGGACCAGGCTGCCTATATAGCTCAGCTATTTAGCAGCCCCTCTGTGGAACACCAGGAATCGCAACAGAGGGGTTCTTCTGGGCAGCACTTACTCTGCCAGGGCTGCTGCTCCTGATGTCACCCACCAACCCTTCTCACCAGGCTCCTCACATCCTCAGGAAGGGTAATGTAGCCCGAGGAACCCACGTCAGCCCATTGGCTCATTAGGGAGGGCTTGGTTTTGGGGAGTAGATTTTTACTCCATTTCCCCTCTTTCTTGTAAGTGAGAAACCACAAATGTTTTTCTTCCGGTTTTAGTCATTTCCCCTCTGCTTGGCAAACCTTGTTTTTTGACAGGATCTCTCAGATATTCAGATGAGTGCTCCTTGAATAAGAGAGCCCAGGGGGAGAGTTCAGTGGTTGTCTGTGGCTGTCTTGTAGGCACCAAATTCAGTGGAGCTACGCCGAGTAGTAATTTCATTTCATTACAATGATTTACTTGGCAGTCCCAATTCTTCTGGACATTTCTGCTCTTGCTTCCATGCTAGAAAAGAGCTTTGCAGCTCTGGAAAGTCAGATCATGGGCTTTGAGCTTTCCATGATCAAGGTGGGGGAGAAGTGGAAGCACCAAGGTCTGGTGGGCTGACAAGAAAGCTGGAGTTAGCAAGAGAAGGAGAGGTGAGGAAGAGAGAAAAAGCAATTTATTGCCCCTAAGATTCTTTGTCTCACCACACATGAGTTCAGAGTGGGGTGTTTGCTGAAGCCCTACCTGGGGGCAGGTAGTACAAAAGCTACATTTATTACCTTCTGTGTGCCTCACAGCTACAAAGAAGCCTCTCGATCTGTCCCCAGGTCTATTCAGCTCCAAAAGAGATAAGCAATCAAAGCTGATTGATTGATCACCTTACAAAGCAACCACTGTTCACCTGTTTATCTTCAACCAAACTGCCCCATTGTTAGTCCTACCTTTTTCTGCCCATAACTCATTTTAACACGAAATATTTCTGATCTCCAGACTAATCAGCTGCTCATCTACATAGGCACGGGTGTTAAATTGCTTGCCAAAGACCAGTCTTTCCTGCTGAGGCAGGAGGTCCCAGACCAAGCTCTGTGCTCACTAATAGCCAGCAGCTGGTCATGCTGGTCTCCTTCCAAAAGCTGCATTTCCATTGTGCTTCAGGAATCAAGCTGGCTGCAGCTCCTAGTTCTGTGGGTGCTAATTTAGTTTGAGGTGGCAAGATCTGCACTTGAGGTTCTGATGGATTGCCTGCTTTGTCCTGGTTCAGCAGTTATCTCCTCTGCAGATGAAAGAGCCAGGCTAACATAACTGCTACTATATTTCTATGTATGACAAAAATGACTTGGATCAGCTTCAACACTCCAAAAAGCCCTTTTCTCTTTCACTGGGACAAAAATTTACATTAAAAGAATCCCAAGAGATATTGAAACTGGCTACAAACTGCTTTGGGTCTCCCTTTCATTTCAATGCACCGAGTTAATTTCTCTGCTGAGGGAATAAAGCTCTCTTGAAGCACCAGCAGATACCATCAAGTAAAACCCTCCACTGGATTTCAACTGGGCAAGTGTCATAATTATGTGAAATGATGTCTCTCTGGGCTCATGGCTGAGGCCGTAATAATTGTTCAAAATCGTGCTCAGGGCATTAAAAATTTGCTGGAAGATTCATGGCCCAGAAGGAGCCTTTTTACAGTAAATCTGGTCCCACATCTGGTTTGACATTGCAGCCTGAAAACGGGTACAATTTAAAGAGTTCTGTGGCTGGACAGGAAGGCTGTAGCACAAAGCACTCGGTATGTTTTTCACTCAGCAGAGTAGCCCAGACTTGTGTTGGTTTGGATGCTGACTGGTGGCTCTGAGGAAAAAGCCAACAGTGGCTTCGTGTGCTTTTATTCTTTTACAAAGCTGAAAATACCTGTCCAAGAGGCTGGGCATGGGCTAAGCAATCATGTTGACTGACACACTGTTGGGTTAGGAAGGGATAAGCAGAACCCTTTCTGATGCATCCTCAGCCTGACAGGGGTTGCTGATGTGTCTAACAAGTGAAATGAGGCTGGGACCAGTGAGGAGAGAAGATCTAGCACAAGCCAAGCCATTGCAACTGGCCCCATAGATCCTACCTTTGGGATGCTGCAGTTGCAGGAATTAAGAACAAGTTACTGTAGAAGGGAAGGTTGGGATCAGTATCATAATTTATATTCAGCTGCAGGTTAAATTGCTTTTTTACTGCTTTCTAACTGAAAGCCTCTGAGGGAGGACTCTGCAGGCAGACAGGTTATGGCACTACAGCTGCTGTGGGATGCTTTGTTTGTCTGGGCTGAGCTTGGATTGCTCAACACGAACTTAAGTAAATAGCATAAAACCCAAGGACTATCTTTAGCCACTGTGAAATGTTTTCTCTAAAATAACAAAGCACAGAACTGGCCTTGCTGAAGCAAGAGTTTCTTGTGGTGCTTTTAGTATTTATTTTTTTTTAGTGTAGCGGGAAGAGGGCAGAGCAGAAAGGGAGTATCTGGGAGTAGAGCATTTCTCCTTTTTCTCTGCACTAGGAAAAGCAGCCAAGGCTGGCCCTGGCACTAACCTGCCTCCATGGGTGTCCTAGGGCAGAGGCTGATGTGCAGATGTTGTTCTGGCAAGACAGAAGAGCCCTGTGCTGGGGGGGAGGAAATGGTGAATCATGGAGGCACATGTTAAGGTCTGCAGGTGGTGACAACTGGGAGGAGCTCCCAGGTCAGGAGCATCTCTGGTTTGGATGGAATATCCTACACCCTCCCCAGAGCTGCATTTCCAGCCCAAGGCTGGTGTAGGGAGTAAGGGGAGCTTGAGAGGAAGGAATTGGTGGGGCAGCCTGAACATGATTTGTGTCATCTCCATGCTTGGTTTTTGTACACAGGGAAAGACGTGAGTACACAAGTTGTGTCCTTGTTGATCACAACCCTGAGACACTGGTATCACCTGCCCTTAAAGAAAGGGAAAGACCTTAAGCATTAACTGCCAGGATGGGTATAGAAATATTATTGCTGTTTTGTAAAGCACCAAGGAGACATCATCCAGAAGTCTGGTCCCCTCCTTCTAAGAAAAATCAATTCATACTGGGGCAGATGCAGAGACAGGTCATTGAGTTCATTCAGTGAATGGAGTTGTGGTTTTGTTGGAGAAATGTACTTAAAAGCCTGCCCATTTGTTTCCTTTAGCAAAACAAAAGCTTCAAGGACATGTATTTGCTGTCTGCAGGTAGTTCAGCAAATACCATAAAAAAGAAGAGAGCTGTTAAAGCTGAAGGAGAGCTCTGACACAAGAACAAACTGAACCTCAAGTGCTCATGCCAGTCCTGAAAGAAGGCCTTGGGAGAAGCAAAAAGGGAGTATTGGTGTGATAAAACCAAACCTCACTGGGAGGTGCAAATGGAAAAGCATTGTATGATGGGGGACAGGCAAGTCCTTTCCAATCTCATGCCCCCAGTACAGCAGGATTTACAATACTTGGTGTTGAGAACAGATGGTTTTTTAGTCCGTGGGCAGTTTAACATGGGAAGTATAGAAGAAGTTCCCTTGTGTTTCTAGTGCCTTCTGCTTGCACAGCTTTGCTCTCCTGTGCAGAGAGCTGCAGACCACCCTTGTTTGTCCTGACTTACCTCTGCTTTGGGTTTATGTGGACAAAGATAAAAACTGTGTTGAGCCTGAGCTGTAGGTTCATATGGGGGCCAGCTGTGAAGAAATAGAGAACTTTTGTGTGAGGGCCCTTGCAGCCTTTCCATGCATTGTGGGTCTCATTAGGCTGTGCTGTTTATAACCCTGTTGTTTAAAATTAATGGGAGTTGTATGTATCGTGTAAATGAACATATAGGATCCTTTCCAAAATCTTTATTTCTCTCCTAAGCAGAAACTAATGAGATCTGCAGAAGTCGTTCATTGTAAATAATCTCCTTGACAAATGTTCAAATGTTTTTGTTTTAGAAGCTCATTGTAAATATTTTTGTCATCGTTCAATTGTTACCAGAAATAACTCAGTCCTGGAATTCACTCCCCGATAATATGTTACATCTTCCTGGAATAACTACATTCCAGAGGTCACATTCTTGGAATAGCTTGCCTAACTGAAATTACTAGCCAAATAGTCTGAAGGGTTCTTTCTATATGACTGCTATTGCAAAATCCAGCTTTCCTGGTTGCCATCTGCATTTAATCACTTTTGGGGTGTGGGGGGAACCAACATGTTTTTCCTTTTGAGAGCACATACCTGAAAATATCTCAATTATTCACATCTGATGTTCCTGTGAGGGGTGTTTGTACTTCCCTCTTCCAAAAAGACATGATGGGGTATTGCTAATAGTGACCATGCTTCAGGATCAAGTTAGACTTTGGCAAGAGCTTCAATATTATCACTCTGGTGCTGTAAAGAAATGAGGACTATACATTCAGGCTTTGTTTAGAACCAGAGCACTGCAGTTTTGAGTTATGTTCTAATTTATGTAACTTAAGAGCTTCCAGGCTCAGTAAAAAGTTAGAAATCAACTGAGAGTCTGGAAACTACTCAGGTAACAAAAGGCAAACTTACTCCTTAATTCAAACTCAAGTTATTGTTATCCCAAGAGCAGGACTCAAGTGGCAGGGAGAAGGATGAGGGGTAAAAAGAGATTGATGGAAAAGCACAGATGGACTGGTGTTCTTCAGGAGACATCATCTGAAGTGGAAAGAACCATCTCACCTCAGCTTTTCCTCACAAAAGATGTTCAGCTTGCTAAAAGACAGCTTTGCAGAGATAAGCACCAAACACCCTATCACAATTATGCCACCGAATTCCTGCAGCTCTGTGAAGTTAGGGGGCAATCTGGAAGGCAGATGGGCTGGGCTTTGGCACAGGGGCAAATGTGACCCCTGAGAACAAGAGAAACATTGAGCAGAGCAGGGCATTGCCAGGGGAAAAACACAGGAAATTCATCCTTCAGTCTCCAGGGAAAAAGGCTTATTTTGAGACCAGAAGAAAGCAATTATCTGTATTTTCTTCCAGGTAAAACCAAAACAAAACAAAAACAACCAAAACCCTAACAAAACAATTCCACAATATTATATCTTCCTTTTTCTTCAAAGCACAATTTATCATAAAGGTGCAGACAGAAAAAAAAAAAGGCTGATTCAAAACAACCTACTTATCATATTTGTTTCCCTGCTAAGAGTAAACCAGTGTTGTGATCCTGACCATTGGCTGAGAAAATAGGAAGGTGGAGGGTCTCTCTAGAACAGGCTCAACTCCTTTTTATAACATTTGGTGTGAAAAACACTGAGTTGGGCAGCAATTCCAAACCTGCAGTTTTTTGGCTGAACTTACTTTGAGTTTGGGAGCGTGGGTTGTTGTTTTGTTGTTTGGTTTGGTTTGTTTTTTCCTGCCTAAACAGGGACATTTTACTCTCTGTTAGTTGTACATGGTGGATTATTTCATTTAACCCAAGCCCTGATTTTTCCATAGGAAACTATTCAAACTGGAAAAAAAGAGCAGGTGATGGGCTGAGCAGCAGGAGGACCAGGCAGTGAACACAGCCTCAGTCCCAGCAGCAGAGCTTGGGTGGGGGGATGTCTTTTCCTTGTAAGCTTTTCTCACCTCAGCAGTGTTTCTACCAGTGAGTGAGTAGCTCCCAGGACTCAAACAGCTCTCTGGCGACTCTCGTGTTCCAGAGGCACAGCTCTACACAGCAGTTTATTCCCTAACAGCTTTGGGGATCAACTGTGTGGAACAGCATCCTCAGAGCCACCGTGCTGGCTCTCAGCCTGGTGGGGCCCTGATTTCTCCTGTTACATCTTGAGGTTGCTCTCTTTGGAAAGCCCAGGCCTGTCCCAATGAGCTTGGTGGGATCAGTTGCAGGGCAGCTGCTGCCAAACAGCTTTGAGGGGCTGCTCAGGTCTCCGAATTGGCAAGGCTCACCTTTTCCAGCAGAGGTGTGGTGAAGGACCAGCACTGGGCTGTTCCACCTGGGAAAGGCAAGATGGACTGAGATGTAAGGAGAGATTTCTTGGTTGAAAGCTGAGGTTTATAACACAGAAACACAGAATGTCAGGGGTTGGAAGGGACCTTGAAAGATCATCTAGTCCAACACCCCTGCCAGAGCAGGATCACCTAGACCAGGTCACATAGGAACAGATCCAGGCAGGTTTGGAATGTCTCCAGAGAAGGAGACCCCACAAGCTTCCTGGGCAGCCTGTGCCAGGCTCTGGCACCCTCACTGGGAAAAAGGTTTTTTTTTCCCCCTGTTTATGTGGAGCCTCCTATGTTCCAGCTTGTACCCGTTGCCCCTTATGCTACCATTCTATCAAGTGCCAGTGTTTCAGGACAATGCACATTACACTCCCAGTACATCCTGAGGAGCTGTCAGGTGTAAAACCTTCAAGGGGTAAGTGTCCTCAGAGTTCCACAACAGGGGTGTCAGTTCAGGCCTCTGTTCCCACCTGATGGGGGTTGGAAATACCAAGCCACAATGTGATGTGAGGAAGGGATTTCTGTTCAGTGGGACCAGCAGGCATCTGACAAGTGGGCATTGTGCCTTCCCCTCCTGCAATAGCTGTAAAGAGGTGCAGTGATGGACAGCACTACTGAGCCTGCTGAGGACTGCCCAGCACCATGGTTTGCTACAAGGAGCAGTCACATGTCAGTATGTACACCATGACAGAACTTTTTGATTGGAAAATACCAGGGGTGCTAGGAGAGGACCCTACAGGACTCTTTGCTTGCAGAGCAGCTGGTATAGAAATGTGCATGCATCAGTTGAGGGAAGACACATGGAGCTTTCATTTAAGGAACTTTTCCAGAAAAAAACTGCCCATGAGATTATTTTTTTGCTGTTCAATAACATGCATTGCAAGAGAGAAGGAGGATGATGTTCTCCAGATTAGGGAAGAGCTCTTGGAGTGTTTTGAACTGATTCAGAGGCCCCTCACAAAGGCCCTCAGAACCAAACTAAAAATAGCTTACTCCATTAATGCCAAGGAAACACTTTTTTTTTTTCCTGCCAAGAAGCTGCGATCCCATTTTTTATGCCCACTGAGTTTAGAAAGCAGAGATCTATGTCCCTTTGTGTTGGGCCTCTTTCTGAGTCAAGAGCATTAGGAAGGTCAAGGTTGTTTTGTACTTTGAAGAGCTATCAAATAGCAGCTGTGCCCAAGAGTGTTCCCTGGTGTGCACACAGCAGAAACTGGATCTGTCCTGAAGCTCTTGCTTCCATTGGACACCTCTGCTTCCCTCCTCAGATCTCTCACAACAGCTTGAGAGCTGCCATTGCCATAAGGAGCTGCAGACAGCTGGAGGAGCTCCCTGCCCACAGGCTGTGGCTCATGGACCTCCAGGCTCCACCCACCACCCTCCCCACAATCCCCTGGGAGGGGTGGGGCCAAACCACCAGAACTATAAAGGTGACCAAAGGGTAAGCTTCAACTTTTTTTTTTTCTCCTGCTTCCAATGCAGGGTGTGAAAAGCTCTGTGTGAAGCCAGTGACTTATGGACATGGAGCCACCTGCTCTTTTGTACTTCCTGCAAATGACACACCAGCTCATGGACTGAGTAAGTAATTAAGCTTGATTTTTTTTTCCAGAGTATAAAAAGAATAAATAATGGTGTTCTTGATGTTTCTGTGGTTGAGCTTCTGCTATAAACCCTAAAGTTCTACAGGGTGAAGTCTGACTTGTAGAGCGACAGTGGAAGGTACCAAACGTTGCCTGGAGCTGTTTCAGGTATGACCAGAGGGCAAAGCCAAACCAGGTCCCATGTGAATCCCTTCTCAAAAAGAGTTCAAAGTACAAAAGATCTTGACTAGAAATCGTTGATGATTCAGTGTCACAGTGAAGGCCTCTTGGACAGAGTCCCACAAGAGATTTATTGACTTCCTAAATGACAAAAGAAATTAAGAAACATCCATAGAGGTAAGAAAATGTATTACAAACTGTGTGGAATCATTCAATGAGCAGTTGCATAACTAGAACAAAAATAAACTCAAAAATCTCATAAAACTCAACAAGTTAGGACCTTCCACTTTATTTTAGGGATAGCCTGAGAATTAAATCCTAGAAGCTTTCTTGGGGAAGCTATCCTGAGACGTTTGTCATTTGCTCAGTTTCCTTCTGAGCAAAAATAATTCCAATTTTTCCTAACATCCTCTCCTGTAGCCTAAAGGAATGGTGGTAGGTTCCTACTTGTTGGGACTGTAAATGAGCTGCCAGGAGTAGGTGAGGGATAGCCTGAATATTCAAGCCTAGCAGGTTCCATGAGGAAGCAATCCTGAGACGTGCTGGTTAGCATCTGATCCAGGATATTGACTGTGGTGTCCAAGCAATTCTGGAATTTCCCATTTTGCCAGAAACAGTCTGTTTTCTTCAGGAAGGTGGCTTATATTTCTCACCCATGCTCAAATGTTGCTTTTACATTCTCTTACTCCTAGTACATGACCTCTGGCTGAAGGTGAAAGGATATATCCTGGATGTTCCCATGCAAGGAAAATAGATTTAGATTTACAAAAGACAGAGCAGCCAGTACAGAAGGTCACTGTGAAATGTCTGTTACTCCTTGGGTTTAAAAATTTGACCAGGGAGGAAAGAGGGGGATGAACAAGGGTGAAATGATGGAGCAGAAATGCTGGTGGTCTGGCAAAGCAAGAGCTTGAGGCACAGGGAGAAGATCCATCTATGGTAGATATTGACCCATCCCACTGTGCAGGGACATGGATTATTCCAAAAATCTCATCAGTAGCTGTAACTTGGCCTTAGTTCATCCCATTGTGAAACAAGATACCCATCAGGTTTGGATCTTGGATGCAAATCCAGACTTTTTACTTTACTTTATGGAGAAATTTGATACTAGATATTTTGTCTTGAATCGAGCAAGCAACTGGGACAGAGATTGACCCGATTCATTGCACAAGGGTGAGTAAAGATGCTTTTGAGTTTAGAACACAAGTAAAACTATGAGTCTGTTCTCCTGGTTAGCAGGAAAATCTGCTTGGCCTACACACTTTGACCCCTAAAGAAGTAAGGGATTAGAAACACTCCCTAAGGGGTCTGGGGGAGATACTTTACCTTATAAAGCTGCTCATTTCCCCCAGATGGATGTTAGCAAGAGTCAAATACTTTTTGGAAGGGCCAGGGCAAAAGACTTTGAATGAAAGATGACACAGGGGGGAAGTATTTGGTCTCTTCACACCCCGTTGGCCTTTGTTCTGGTGAGTATGGTCTCACCAGTAAGCACTTAGAGCTTGTACTGGGGATGGTGGCAAACTCAGACTGCTCGTTACTGCATCTTGCTTTAGCAGACAGACATACTATTGCTTCTCTGAGCAGCTTGTGCTGTCCTGTGGTGAAAAAAACACCCAAGGATTGAATTCCCTCTTCCACCTCATTATCTTGAGCTCTGCTCAGTAGTGACACCACTCACAGCTTCAGATTTAAGCACCAAGATCCCTCCAGACACAGACTGTGCAGCAGTTTGCACATAGAGAGCAGAGCACGATGGCTCCCCCAGGGCCAGCCCAGGGCTGCTGGATTCATCTGGAGGAGGATGCCCACTGCAAGGTTTAATGCCCTGTTGGATTAATCAGAGTTACATCAGAAGTAGAATATGAATCAGGATCTTGGTTTAGAAGTTAGTTCATATTTGGTGTTGCTGTATCTGGGTAATTTGACTGTGATTCTTATTTTCAGGATTAATTTATTTTTAGGTTTGTTTTGTTGTTTGTTTTGGGGTTTTTTGGTGGTTTATTTATTTATTTAATTTATTTTAACCTCAGTTCCACTGTTTTAGAGAATTGTGTGATGAGTCTCAAAATGTTAGACTTGGAATTGGAAAGGGTAGATCACTGGGCCATGGCTCACTCCTACCCCAGGCTGCTCACTGTCTTCCCACTGTGGGCAAGAAAAGAGCCAAATGATCAGTCTTGGCACAGTCACTGAGAGCTGCTTTGAGTTGCTAGGAATTTAACCCTATGACTTTGACCTTTGACAAGAACACTTAATTATTTCCAGCTCTCCAGACAGGTCATAAAATGGCCCTTTAGAAAAGTTTCCTGCTCTCCATAAAAGCAGCTCTTGGCTCCTGGCAGAGCAGAGTTTACATTCTTTGGGCAGAGGGGCTTCTTGAATCAGCAGGATGCTACAGTTCAGTTAATGAGTTCAGCATTTGGTTTTGGTTTTAAGAGTTGATGAATCTGTGTTCCAAAATGCCATCCTGTGTCCAGATTTTGTATCTCCCTAAATTTTCCTTTTAGTTTTTTAGTATGTTTTTATCTGTTTCCCTACATTTGAGATTGTTCCATTTGAAAAGTAGAATTTGTCTACAAAATCAGAATAAAAACTATTCCATCCTTTTCTGATTTTCAGGGTAATAATAGATTTTCTTGATCAGTTTCTTACTTTCTTGGATACTAATCAATATTTTCTTCATCCAAGAGAACAACAGTGTCTGCAAAGTAGCACATTGGGATATCCAATGTCATCTTCTCCTGTCTTCCCAGTAAGGTTGCCATGCATCATACTTGCCTCTTCTTTTCACCTTTTTCAATAGGTAAAGGCTGTGCTGCACTGAGTTCTGTAGATGTGGATGAAAGTTTAGATGTGTAAATGTTCAATTTGCCCTGCAGGAAGAAAAGCTGCCTGGCTGTCCTTCATTCCTGGCTTCTGTTCACAGCCCAGTCTTCTACAACTTCAATGCACTTGTCATTGTTACTGTGTTGATGAAATATCACCTCTTTGCTAATAACTATTCTGAAGTATAAACCAGGGAAGGGGGAGGATTTCAAATCATAGCTTACAGCACTGTCAGAGTCTTTGATGGCGTCCTGAATAATGCAAGGTATTCTTATGTTTACATGAGAGTCACTCCTGCTCTGTTCCTCAGTAAGACAGAAAGCAATTTGTGCCCTAAGGAAAGGTATGTGCCAGAAGTCTCTCTTCTTAGAAAGCAAGAGTCGGCAGTGGCAGCAATATTCACCAGATCAGATGTTGCCAGGATCTCCTGTTAGCTGTCTGTGAAATCAAATTGAACCCCTGGATCCCAAGGAACTTAGGATGTGAGCACCATTCCCAGCTGAAAAGCTGTGTTGTCAGTGCTGAATTACTTGCACACTTCAGTCAGTGTTTGGTTATTCTATCCAAAGAGCCTCCTCTTGTGCTCAGTACCCTTCTAACTAACTAAATGAAAAAGGAAAATTGCCTTCCAGACAAAGTTTACACTGGCCTGTGGAGGATTTCTTCCTTCTGACTAGCATATAGGATGCATAAGGAGGAGCTTGCATGTCTTGTCGACCTGGTACACACCTTCAGCTGGAGGTGTATATATAGCATGCCTTGGAATTTGTCCAGTTCATTTGTGGTACGTGGTTGAGTCAGCAGGGGAGTCAAAATGAGTTGCAGCTGGATGATATGGAGGCTAAAGGGAGTCAACAGTTGTGCCCAATATGAGAAACAGAAAGGAATTCAGAGTAAATTCAGGAGATTGGCTTTAAAACATTGCCAGCTGCAGGTTGTAGGCAATATAAGACTTTTTCTAATCTTGTCGTGTTACTATGTTAGTAATAAGAAGGTATGTTTTGGACATGCAGGAATGAAGGGAGTGGAACATCTCTCTTATGAGGAAAGGCTGAGGGAGCTGGGGCTCTTTAGCTTGAAGAAAAGGAGAGTGAGGGGGGACCTCATCAATGGTTATCTATATATAAAGGGTGAGTGCCAGGAGGATGGAGCCAGGCTCTGCTCATTGATGCCCTATGACAGGACAAGGGGCAATGGGTGGAAGATGAGGCATAGGTAATTTCATGGAAACATGAGGAGGAATTTTTTCACTGTGAGGGTGACAGACACTGGAACAGGCTGCCCAGGGGGGTTGTGGAATTTCCCTCTCTGGAGACATTCCAAACCCACCTGGATGTGTTCCTGTGTGATCTGGTCTCTGGCAGGGGGGTTGGACTAGATGATCTTTCAAGGTCCCTTCCAGCTCCTGACATTCTATGATTCTTACTATTCTTACTGGGTCTGGGTGCCATTAGCTGGCAACCAGTTCCCACAGTAGTATGTGCTGCATGCTGAAATCCAACATAAAGGGGTATAAGCTTAAATATCTCTAAACACAGTTCTAATACAAAGTAAGAGTCTTCATCTCCTATAGAGTCCTGAATGTAAATGGGGTAATATTGGCCTGGATCCAAAAGTCACAAGGTGCTTTAATAACCCTGCTTAATGTTCCTGCTGAATCTTCTACCTCAGATGCCTGTGTGGCCGCCTTAGGTCAACCAAGCTAAGGTTGTTATTCCAAGTACAGGGTGAAAAAACTAACCATGACCTGGCTTATAAAATGTTGACATGAAAGGTCTGCTGCTCCTTGTAAAGAGCGTGGTTTTGTAATTTAAAGAAACCTGATCTCCTGAAAGTGCCCTGCTGGGCCTGCCGCTGACATCATGTTTGTTTGAGCTTTAAGAGATTCAACAGAACCAGTGTGATTAAAGCAACTTTCAGCTCCCTGTATTTTTGGAACAGAGCTGTGGAAAAGACACTTGGAGTTAAAGATGACAGGTCCCTGGAGATCTTGACTTCACCAGCTTAATTAGAAATTAAATTACAAAACTTAAAAGCTTTAACTGAAAAGGATCCAGAGTTTATTTGTGATTCCTTGGTTACCTGTGGAAAAAAAATTAGTTGTTTTTTGATCTGTGGTGACTTCGGATCAGTGTGAAGGACACGTGCCTAGGAGCAAGTAGCCTAAGGCTGCACTTGTCACTTCTACTTCAACCTGCTGGCAGTGGCTGTGCAGATTTACCCAGCTCTGAATGTGTGGCTGCTGCCTCACCAACAAATCCATGGTGGGAAGACCTTGTCCTGGCTCTGGTTTGAGTAAAGAGCAGATTTTTAGCTCCTTAACTGCACTGTTGACATCTTCTCACAGCCCTCATCAGGAAGTTCATCTTGGGAAGTCTGGAGGGAAACAAGCTGTGTAATCGCCACGTATGCAAATGGAGCAATTGTTATGTATTAATGAGATAAGCCTTATCTACAAAGGTCAGCAGGTCGGTGCCAGCTGCACCGTGTTTGCCCACAGAACGTTCTCTGTGATGCAGACAGGTGTATTTCTGCACTTTGAGTCATGCTGTAAAGCAATTCTCTTTTATAGCACTCTTTTAACAATATTGGTCTCAATACGTTAGGGGATTTCTGTAACACTGCCTTTTGCTTCCACAGCTTATCTTGATCTGCTTGAACTTCTCGTGATCTGCTTGAATTCCTTATCTTGATCATCACTATTACACTGTTATTATGTCAAGCAATCCAATCCTTCTGAAAAACTACTCTGTTACCTTCCAAAAGAGCCTTGGATGTAATTCACCACTGCAAGGCATCTGCTCTTGCCTGTGTTATTCACTGAGGAGATCTCAGTTCAGATTGGAAATTTGAGTGATGTTCTGATTTGGAAGTGACCTCTGTGTTCAGCAGTGATTTTTTCTTCATAGAAAACCCCTCAAAACTGTGGAATCAAAATTTAATATAATCAGCAAACCCCTGGCATGAAAACCAGGTTGTACTTGCAGAAGTCAAAATAAGAGTAATAGAGCCAAAAAGACACAATGACCAAAGCACTGTCTACTATAACCCTTCAGGAGTAGACTACTTTTCCAACTAAAAGATGTTTTACTTTAACCCAGGAATAGTTATTCTAGACTTTGAGATCCTCTGTACGATCTTAGATATGGCTGGAGGGGGACTAGGTTATTTCTAAATGTGTAGAAGCAGAAGAGCTAAAGGTGAGAGGTTCCAAAAGTGTTCTGCATGGCTGTGGGGAATCACAGGGAGGACTCCATCCAAAAGGAAAGCAAACAGCAACATCAGGTACATAAGCTAGTGACAGAACAAGAGGAAATGGCCTGAAGTTGTGCCAGGGATAGTTTAGCTTGGATATTAGGGAAGATTTCTTCCCCAGAAGGGTCGTCAAGTCCTGTCCTAGGCTGCCCAGGGCAGGGGTGGAGTCCCTGTGATCCCTGGAGGAGCTTCCAAGCCTTGGAGACGTGGTGCTGAGGGACATGGTTTGGTGGTGCTCTGGCAGTGCTGGGTTAACGTTTGGACTCGATGATGGGAAAAGTCTCTGCCAACCAGAATGACTCTGTGATTCTCTGATTTTCAGCACACACCTCACCGTGGGCCAGGCTCACAGTTACCGGCTTTCCAGCCCTACGCCATGCAGACCGGGAAGGAGGGTGACTGAAAGCGGGGGCAGCTGTAAGTCCTGGGCAAGCCTCCAGAAGAGCTCTGGCAGAAGTGGCTGCTGGTGGCTGGTGTTGAATCATTGCACCCTGGTGGCACAGCTCTCTTCAGCCAGCACCACCCCGTGTCTGAGCAGCGCCGGTTTCCTTTGGTAGCTCTGGCTGAGGGAAGGTCACAGCCACTCTCTCCAGCTTCCTCCCCAGACAGACAGTCTGTCTGGCAGGCTCCATGCCAGGGTTCATGCTGGCACAGGGGTTCAGCCCTTCATCAGGAGGAGGATTTTGTTACCAACGTGTTTCTAATCCTGATGCTATTGGTACTTGCAGTGCTCTCGTGCTTTTACAGGAGCTGTATTTGCTCTAACACAGACGAGTAGAAACAGAAAAAGGTTTGGGTTTTTTTCTTAACGTTATGTAGTGAGAAGTGGAAAGTAGTGTTTAAAACCTCTTTCCTAATGCCGGGCTGCGCTGCTTTACCTTTAGGGACTGAGAGAAAGGATTTGGATCAATGTGAGCTTCTCCTCACTTTGCAAACTGCCCAAGCTCCTCTTTCCAAGGCGAGGCACCATGTGTGCGCCTGTCCTCAGACCAAGCTGTTAGCTAATCCTCTGTCCTGGAATCCAGCTGACAGAGGGGCAGAGCAGGGAGACGTTTTCCTTTTGTAATCTGTTTAAGTAAATGAAATTGAATCTCTTCTTGGCTAGTTTTAAAGATCAAGTCATAAAAGCCTGGAAGAGTTCTGTTGTATACATCTCCCTTGGAAAGAATCTGCTTCAGCTTTTCTCTTTGTTCATCAGGTCTGAGACCTCCATTAGAGAAGAGTTTATTCCCAGCTTTAGTTAATATTTTTCAACTGTGCTGTATTTGTATACAGTAATTCCTGCTCTCTCAGACCTCAAAGATTATCTGAGGACAGGACACACATTGTCTACCTGAAACCAGTCAGGTTTTTTTTCCTGATGCTAGAGTAGGGATGGCAAAGGGCTTCCAGTCCTTGGATAACTTCTGTAGCCTCCTCTGGCCCTGCTCCAACAGGTCTGTGTGCCTCCTGTGCTGAGAGCTGGACATAATACCCCAGGTGAGGTCCAGACCACTCAGCTTACTGTTTTGATCTAGATATATTTGCTCACAAAATATCCCTGACATAAGGATTTCCATGCAATTAGGTTCAGGCTACCAATGTCCCATTCTACGTGCCCTGATCCCTGAACTGGGAGCCCAGGAGGCTGAAATCTCCCCCTCAGACACAGTCCCATGCAAATGTGTCCACACTGCTTCCAAACCCATGGTGGCAAGAGGGTGTTGTCTTAAGTCTCTTCCAGCCAACCAAATGGCAATTTTTTCCTGTCCTGAAAGAAGGTTTCTCACAGCAGATCACAGAGGGAGGTTGAACCCAGATATGGTGACTAAGGTCATGCTTTGGGTGGGAGAGCACCCTTCCCATTCTCACCCAACTCTTTCCCTGTTCTTAAGACCATTGAGTATCATGACAGCTCCCTTGGGAGGAACCAGAAGAGTGCTTCTCACAGGGTGTTAAATACTTGAGTTCTGTGTTCTTGTTTTGTGTTTGTTGTTTTTTTGTTTGTTTGTTTGTTTGTTTTTTATCAGTTAGAGCTTACAAATCTAGTAAATAAAATATTTCCCCTACTGGTGGTATTAAATTTCATGCAAAGCACTGTGGGCAAGTAGCCAGGACAATAACAAAGCCTCCTTGAAATAATTTATCTCTAGCAATACTTGATATTTCTCATTGCTGTCTATCTGAATCTTGCAGTGTATTTTAAGCTCAGCGAAGTAAAACTCACAAATAAGGTTATCTCTCTTCTCCAAATTGGAGAAACAAAAAACCAAAGGGGTTACAAAAAGAATTTGGAGGCCTCTTTGTGTTTCAAGTACTATCCAAGCCCTGGGACCCACTGAGGACAAGAGGGGTATTCACAGAGCATGATACTGTCTCACGTTAATCTGGCCGTGTGACTTTACCTGCCTGCTGAGGTTAGTCTGGAAGGAGATGCTGCATCTCCTGATTCTTTGTTGTGGGCACAGAATTTTCCAAAGTATCAAGACATGATCCAACAGAAATACAAAACTTGTATTTAGTGCTTTAACCCTTCCAACTACCAGCAGTTCCATATGTCTTTTCAGCAATGAAAAGGTGGGTACTTTTGGAAAGTGTAGTTGTGTGGCATATTTATATGATCAACTTGAACTGTGAACTAGAAGAGAAAATCTAAAGGGGGTGACAAGAAGTTAAAGACTTATTAAAACAGCCTGCAAATTCCAGGAATTCAAATGGGAACCTCTGAGCTCACATAGGCTTGTGGTGGTGCCAAAAATGGCAAATTAAAATCAAGACAGGAGTCAGATTTTGAGTTTCAGGGGATGGTGGTAGGGCTGGAGGAGAGATGAAAAGATGATGGCAACACAGTTGTACTTTGGACAAGAGGGAAAGGAGATGCTCTCAAAAATATCCTCTGCAATAGACTCTAAGGATAGAAGGGACAATTAGGTCACCTAAATCAGCAAAGCACAGCACTGATGTGTGTGTGGCACAGCTGCCTTTGTACCTGTATTTCGTGTGTTGGGTGCTCCAGAGTTGGACACAGCACTGACAGTGTGACACGTACAGACACAACTAAGCAGAATTTTACTTTCAAAGCTTTAATTAAAAAAAAAAGAAAAGATATTCTAACTATGGATTCTAAGTATCCACAGGTATTGTGTTGAAATCACAGGGCAAGCAAAGCCAGGGCAGTGTGTGGGAGATGTTAACCCATGGCTACAGTCCTGTTCCCAGGGTGCAGCCGAGATCTGCAGCACGGCAGCACTCCCTCTACTGATACCTGGGAGAAGTCTCCTGGGCACCTCAGTCTCCCTATAAAGCTGGGAAAGCCGGCTCTGAATGGGTTTTTGGTGGCTTAGATCCACCTGTGAGGCTGCTTTCATGCTGGGAAGAGTGGTGGTATTTAGCCTGTGATATCACCTTACTTCCTTCCTCTCCTACATGGGTGTCAAGGCATCTTCATCCATCATCAAGGCTGGGGACTGAGATTGTGTTTCAGACTTTTAAGAGCTGAGATTATGAGGCCAGGGATCTCCAAGTGACCCAGTTCTCAAACCACAACTAGTTGTGGCTGCCAATTCTTCTGATTGAATAGTAACTGCTGGGTGTACAGTGGTGGTCGAGAAGGGGGGGTGAGTATGCAGAAAGCTGTTGCTAACCTCAGAGGTGTTTGTTTACTCTCTGCACTTGGGAATATCAGTGACTTGAATCATAGGCTAAAAAAAGCCACTTTTAAAGCAGGAGAAAAGTGGATATGTAAGCAGTGCTGGGGTTCTCCACTCAGTAACACCAGATCTTGAACAGATCTTTAACTCCAGTGCCAGTCCATCTGCTGGTTAGAAAAACTTGAGTGGGAATTTTTTTCTTCAAGGGGACTAAAATATATTGCTGGGATTTTAGCTTTATGTCAAAAAGCTGATTTTGTGGTGCAAAATATAGATATTTGTTTCAAAATGTGATAATGCAGGATGCTCAGTGTTGTTCATTTCCCTAAAAAGATGACTTCAGAAATCAGTTCCCTTTGAAGAGCGTTACCAAGTGGAAAATGATTCAGCACAAGGACTCTCGAATCAAATGGATCATTATTTCTTCAGCTTCTAAAAGCAATACCAGAAGTTAGAAGCAACTTACGTAGACATATTCTAATCAGAGAAACTAAGCTGACCCTAACTTTTCCACCTGTAAAACTAATTTCCTTCAACTGAAGTCAGGGTTTACAGCCAGCTCCTTGCAGCACTCCGTGTTCAGGCAGCAATGTCCCAGCGAGGGAAACAGGGAATAGGAGTCGGGCTGGGAGCAAAGTCAGATCATCTGGAATGAAGATTAGTCTGTGGGTAAGTTTTCAGGTGTTCCTCACAGACTTTCTCACCTCTCATCCATGTGTTCACCCTGGTAAAGGTAGCTCAAAGTCTGTAAGGCTTTAATAATTGCTTGGGCCTGGTTGTCAGTCCATATTCTCCTTGGTCCCTGTGCCTCCAGTCGTGGGGCCTGGTGGGGTGGCCTCCTCCCTCAGAGGGCTGTTGTGACCCACCCTCTGGCCCCTGAGCTACCACGCTAGAGTGGGAACAGTGGTTTTATCTGTACACAAAAGGTGGAGGTTGACCTTGATGTCATCTACATAGCTGCTGACAGAGCTGACTGTCACCCCAGCAGGGAGCTGATTCTCTCAGTCCTTCTGTGGCAGCTCCTCCCTGTTTACAGGTCTTGCTGAGGACAAATCTCTGGCCACAGGTCCCTGCTAGTATGAAGTTACAGTTTGGAGGAGTGACTTTTGGCTGTTTCTGCTTCCTTCAAGACACTCTGTTCCTCTCGCGCTGTCCTCCCAGTGCTACTGGGAAATGTCACAGAATGTTATGTCGTTGCCAAGTGTGCTGGTTTTGACTGGAGTAGAGTTAATTTTCTCCCTGTGAGCTGGTATGGGGATGTGGTGTGAGCAATGAGCCAGATAGACTGGTTTTCACAGGACAAAAAGTGCATTTCAATTTGTATCCAGCTCACCTGCTGGATGATGGACTGAGGACTCAGCTGAATGAATAAGATGAATTATGGGCCATGATAAGGTGAGCCTCTGACTCTTTGTCACTGCAAAGAGGATTGACAGCCCTTTTTGGCATCTGCGGTGGAGTTTCAGCCGTTTTGGTGGCTCTCGTGGGAACTAGAGTTTGTGCTCCTGCAGTCCCAGCACTGCTTGCAGAACCCTCAGCCCTCCCAGGGTGGGGAGGGGAGGCCCAACAGGATTCCAAGGTCTCTGTCTCTAGGCAGAGAGCATCTGCACAACCTTAAAGGGTGTTACTGAGCTCTTTGTATGAACCAGCAGTGTGTCCAGGTGGCAAAGAAGGCCAACAGCATCCTGGCCTGTATTAGAAGTAGTATGACCAGCAGAAGTAGGGAGGTGATTGTCCCCCTGTACTCAGCACTGGTGAAGCCTCACCTCGAGTACTGTGTTCAGTTCTGGGCACCTCAGTACAAGAAAGATATCGAGGTGCTGGAGCGGGTGCAGAGGAAGCAACGAAGCTGGGGAAGGGACTGGAGAATAGATCATATGAAGATCGTTTGAAGGAGTTAGGTCTTTAGTTTGAGGAAGAAGAGGCTGAGGGGCACATCATGGCTTTGATGTGGTGTTGGGAGATATGGTCTAGGAGTGAACTTGCAAGTAGGGTTAGTGGTTGGACACAATGATCCCAAGGATCTTTTCCAACCTGAATGATTCAGTGATTCTGTGATATATAAGCGTTCCCATATGTGCTTCTGGCTATCAGACCATCTTGTTGACAGCTGTCAGGAGGTTGTCATAGGGTTTATAAGCTAAAATGATAATAAAATTAGTTTTTCTTTTATCTGGGAGTTTTCTCTTGTTACATCACAGTATTCCATGGAGCACACTCGTTCTTGGGGTCTGCAACACAACTGGGTTTAGGTTGGGGATTTTTTTCAAGAGCATTGAAAATGGTTTGTTTTCTCCAAGCTCAGCACACAGGAGTTTAAAAGTAACCAGAGTGTTTCTCTGTAGTTAATTGTACATTTCACATTCAACCACAATGAGATGCTATTTCCTCACTAAGCCTTAAAGTATGGAACAATTCAGGTCATTGGCAATAAGCAGTTGATTCACCTGTTGTGACTCTTCATCTGTAAATTACAAATTAAATATATATATTATACACATACCTAGTCAGGGTGTATATATTAAGCTCTGGCTGGGGGATTGAACTAGATGGTCTTTCAAGGTCCCTTACAGCCCCTAATGTTCTGTGACACATAATCACATAATTACATCTCCAAGACTTTATCTCAAAGGATGCTGACATAAACCCGTATCTACAAAGTATGATAGCAAGCAGTGTGGACAAAAGGCCAGTGAAGAAATGTGGCCTAGAGACATGTATTTAAAAAGTGGGTGAGAACTGGTGGGTTTTCAGTTGGTAAGCACCGTGCATCCCGTGCTTTGAAAGAGGCAGAGCTCAGCTTTAAAGACGGTGTTTTTTAATGATAGAGAGAAATGAACTAATTTAAGTCTGGCTACAGAATTCCTCCACCCTCTGAGGGCTGTAACCTGCAGCAGCCCTGACTGCAGAGCTCCGGGCTTCGAAGGGGCAGGCGAAGCCGTTCCGCGGTGTCCCCCGCCCGCTGCCTCAGGGTGACAATTCCTCTACTGCCACCCGAGCTCAGGCGGCTCCGACGGTCCCGGGCAGAATCCACCCCGAGCCCACCCCGTCCCTCCGGGGCTCCTCGCTGTCTCCTCAACCTCATCCCTCCTTCAGCGGGGGGCGGCCGGGGAGCTCTCAGCCCCCGAGGTGCCAACGCTGGAGTTTGAGCGCCGCGTGGAGAAGCCGAGGCCGGGCACCAGCGGGTCGTGGTCGGTCCTACCCCGGTAAGGGAGCGAGCACCGGTCCCGCCGCCGTTGCCGCCGCGAGGGGCGGGGCCGCGGGCACGTGGGGTGAGGCCGCCCCTGTGGCGAGGGCCAACCAGGGCGAGGCGCGCAGCTCGCGCTTAACGGTCACCCCGGGACCCCGCCCCCGTCTCCCGCCGAGCCGCGGCGCCCACGCACCTCCCGCTCCGCGCCTGCGCAGGGCCCCGCTCCCCGCCCCGCCGCCTCCCGCTCCCTCCGTTACGGCGGCAGCCGGCGGCTTGTGCCGCCCTCTCCCCGCTGGCGGCTCGGTGCGTGAGGAGGGAGAGGAGGAGGAGGAGGAGGAGCCTGGCGGCCGCCACCGCCCCGCCCCTGCCCCAGGTGGTGCCGGTGACCGGGGTGATGATGCCGCTGGCGAGGCGGCGGTGCCGGCGGCCGCTCCCGAGGGAGGAGGAGGAGACGGTAG
>JANHGL010018108.1:3948-19008 GCA_024611195.1 Ceyx melanurus
CTGGATCTGTTCCTGAGAGACTTGGTCTAGGTGATCCTGCTGAGGCAGGGGGGTTGGACTAGATGATCTTCTAGGTCTCATCCAGCCCCTAATTTCTGTGATTCTGTGATTCTGTGATTCTGTGACTTCATCTGTGGTCTTGGAGACCTGGGACTCCTGGTAGCTAGACTTAATAGTAAAGACCTAGGCGAAAGTGACATTCAGTATCTCAGGTCACCAGGGCACTCACTTCATACTGCAGCAGGCCCACATTGCCTCTAGACTTCCTTTTGCCTCTATCATACTTGTAGAAGCTTTTATTGTTGTCCTTCACCTCCCTCACCAGGTTTAATTCTATGAAGGCCTTAGCTTTCTTTGTTGCATCCCTGCATTCTCTGACAACCTCCCTGTATTCTTCCCAAGTGGAGTGTCCCTCCTTTCATGTTTTATAGATTTCCCTCTTCAGCTTATGTTTATCCAGTATCTCCCTGCTCAACCATGCAGGTCTCCTAACTGTCTTACTAGATTTCCTGCTCTTTGGATGCACTGATCTTGAGCCTGAAGGAAATGGTGCTTAAATATTAGCCAGCTTGTTTGGGCTTTAGTTTGGATTAAACAAAAATCTAAGAGTAGAAGGGATAGTGTTTTGGTGTAACTACAAAAGTCACAAGAAAGAATTTTTAAGAAAAATATATTTAGAAGGTCACTTCACTTATCAGAGAGATATGGAACTTTAAAGAGAAAATACATGAAGTATTAAGATGTAAAATATTCCTTTTATTTTATTCTTTTTTTTTTTTTCTTTCCTGCAAGGCAATGAATTTCAGCTTGAGCTTTTGTAAACAAAATTCAGGTTTACAATAATGAAAGCTGAATACTTTGGAAATAAGCACTTCACAGTTATTAATGTTTTTGAAAGGCTAGAGAACATTATGCTTTATAAGGTTTCAAACCAGAAAACATAAAATCAAGAGTGCTAAATGCCACAGGAGCTATATGGACAATAACAGATATTTAACTGTGTTAGATGTGGGTTGTCTTTGGTAGTGAGATCATCGAGAGGAGTAAGTAGATACTACTTGCCTTTGCTGCTTCTGCCTTCTTTTCAGTCTCTCAAAGAAATGAGACAGGAATGTAGCCAATTTTTACTGGTTCAAAATCATGATCACAAGAGCAAATAAAAAGCTGGAGTAAACTTGATTGATAACAAAAAACTAATTCCACAAAAAGTCACACTTTGTAGTAATCAGGTATATCCATGTGGGCACTTAGCATAAGTAATTTTAAAATCAATTTCTACAGTTTTTAGTGACATATCATACTGATTAGTACTATTTTTACTTTATGAATTAGGTAAGAAGAATTTGGCAAATGTCCACTTGTACATTTCCTAACACAGAATTTTTTAAGTGAAAAGAAAAAAAAAAAGTTATTTGAAGAAGACTAAAATGAAAAATGACATTTAGCTTGCCACAAGAAAACCAAGATAAATAACACTATCCCAGCTGAAATCAAGGATTGCTGGAGCAAGGCTGTCCAGAGCTGACTGCACTGAAGGCATGGCTAGGTAAACAGGCAAAGCTAAAAACATACCTATGCGTAAACACCAAATATTCTTAAGTATTTCAGAAACATGAGCAAGAAATAAGTGTCTAGTTGGTGATGTATTTTCCTAGATCTAAAAGATTAAAAGATTTCTGTATGAACAGTTATCAAGTCAACAGAGATCTCAAAAAGGCAGAAAAATTTACTTGCTGAGTCTGCAGAAACTTCACAGGTCTAAAAACATTTTGCTCTTCACCTGTCTGCGGGATATCACCTGGGATAATGTGTGCTGCTTTTATGCTTTTATGCTTTCTTATGAGCACCATCTGAGCTGGTTGGATTTTATAAATCATCAGCTGACAGCACCCTTTCACTCTTTATCCTGCACTAGCAAAACCATGCTGGAGCATTTTCCAGGATATAGCAATTTTCTAGTGTAACAGCAACAAAGACATGGTTAGCTGCAGTTGAATCTCCTCTGAGGAGAACTGCTGAAAACTACTTCACAAATCCATCTGGAAGAAACACACTTGACTGCTTTAAGCTACTCTCAACTGACAAACCAACCCGCTTGGTAATACATAGAAAGGTTACTAAGGAGCCCACTTCAGAATGATGTAGGCATTAAAGTATGCTTGTTAAAGAGTTACAGCTAAGTGGAGATGCTCTTCCAAAACCAGTTTGAAATAAGTTTAAGTTCTCAGAGACAAAACAGCCTAAATGCCTGTTTGCCCCACCAAAGAAGTATTTTCTTAGATTAGCCTAAAAATTCCAGAAACAAAGAATTAAGACATTACTTTCTCTGGAGAAGGGAGCAAGAGAGAGAGGTAGAAGAATAGGACACATGCTAATGCAAAAATAACAATACTAAGCTATAATGAGACCTTAACCTGGCTTTATACCTCAAAAGCCAAAATGGTTTTATTTGTTGATTTCTGGGCTTGTTTGTTCTTTAGGAATGATAAGAGGCAGGTCTCTAAAGAATCTGCCTTTTACAGATTTGTTTGATCAAATTAGCATAAAGAAAATTACTAAGAAAATTATTGAATTCTCAGTATTTTATTTGCAAAGAACTATCTGCTTTTAAATTCAATTTCCACTGAAAGAAAGGGGGAAAAGAGGACAAATATGCCATAAAGAGATATAGCAGTCAGTACTTATTAACTTACACAATTCAGACATGAATTCTCTCTTAATATAATCATCATTGTGTTATCAAACCACACAGCAGCAGAGAATTCATTTACTTCAGAACATTAACAGTATAGAAGCTGTAATATAATGTAACCTGCCTTGAGGACAGCAATGAAGCCACCCAGCTCAATCTCTTATGCAAAAGGAAGAGTAGGGATGAATAGAAGGTTAATATTCTGAGGGTATAAAGCAAGATAATAAATGACCTTCAGAGAGCGTAGGCTGTGTCACCCTGAAGGCTTACTGAAGCCAAAGGGGGCATCCATTAGGGATCAGGACCAGAGCCTGCCAAATGGTTTTCAGACACTGATCACAGACAGGATTTTCTTTCAGTTTATATACATCATTTCTTTACTACAGCAACAGAGATGGAGAGTTTCTTAGTAAGTCTGCTTACTGCTTATAACATGGACTTCTAATATATGTATAATTTATAGAAATTAATGTGGAAGTAGTAGCTCTGTTTAAATTGCCTATTTCCTCATAATATGCTTTGAAAAATATATTATTAGAATGGAAAAAAAAAAAAAGATAGTACAGTATAAAAGTGAAAAATTTTAAATGGAAAAAAACAGTAGAAAAATTAGGTAGATATAAGAGCATGCTAAATTAATTAACAAATTTATTTATTTATTTTAAAAATTAAGAAAATAAAAAAAGACAATACAAAAATTGCTGCAGGGTCAGCAGCAATTCAGAGGTCAGGCAGCAAGAAATGGGTGTCTCTGTCTATGTCTTGACACAATGTCTGTGTCTTTGGTCACTCTAGTAAATGAAATAAAATAGCATGCCACAGTACCTTATAAATTGGAAATAGATGGTTATCAATACCTGTGATATCTTCTGTTTTTGACCCGAGTGTAACTCAGATGCAGACAACAGCAGGATTAGATCATGCCCTCTGTACTCAATGTATTTTACTGTGTTATGGAAAGATATAAAGTATTAAATATAAGACAGAATCATTTCATGAAGTTATGTTTTGAAATGTCTAAAAGACGTCTCCTGTTCTAATAAGAACTGTTTAATTTGTCCCAAACCAGTCACAGATTCACCATATATTTGACTCATTAAAAAGCCCCAAATGAAAAATTTCACAGTATATAAATTAGTCCCTTCCACTTATGTCTAGTGATATCACCTGTATTTTCCCTTTCTTTTTTTTTTTCTTCTACTACAAAACCCCACAATAATCTACTTTCATATCTTTCCTATGCCTTTTTTGGTTTTACCAGAAAGGGAAATGCTCACTTTTAGACTTAATTGAACAGTCAAGTCTTCAAATTTTCCTTTATGATGGATATGGTGTATACCTTGATTTGGCAAAGGTGTTTCTGCCCTTCTTGTGTCCATTCCTCTGAATTTAGTACCATTCTTGTTCCGGTTAAGGAATAGTCTATAATTATCACCTCATATAAAGGTAATTCATACAAAAGAAATTCTAAGTATATCTGTTATTCAAGTTTACATGTTATAAACTCAGTCCTATTCCTTTCAAACTACGCCCTTCGCTTTTTCTAAAGGTCCATGCTTTTTATCTCACTTTTTTTAATAAGCATCAAAAGCTCCCATTTTAATTATTATGATTCAACATCACATCTGTTCTCTATTCCTAAACATCTAGATTATCTTAAAGTCAGCCTGGTTCCATCTAACGGAGTATTTTTAAAGATTATTTTTAAAGTTTTATATTAAAAAAAAAAACAACAAAACCAAACCAAACCAAAACAGAAATGTGTTCTTATATTCATTGTAGCTAATAATGACAGGTAAAGAATGAAAGTATCTAGCCTTATGTTCATCTTCCTAAAACCTAAATGCTTATGAAATTTTCTAGGACAGGTTTTATTTTTTTCTTTATCTTATAAAATAAAAAGCATTGTGAAGCATATGGAAGCAATTTCCCAAGGCTAGGAATAAGAATGCTATAACAATTGCAGCCAACAAGTGTTAGAAACAAGAGTTAACAAAAATATTAGCTATAATTAATGGATGATTTGTTTAAACTGGTTCATATTCTGTATTTTGTTTGTGAGACACTTTCTTTATGTAACGTGTTTCACTTGCATTTATAACTCCAAGCAGCCAAATCCTAAGTAAAGCTCTTTGAAAAGTAGAAAACTTCATCAGGTTTGTTTTGTTTTGTTTTGTTTTTTAATACAGCTGCTGTTTTCAAAGAAACAGCACAATAAACACTTCTGTATGACACAATAAAAGCCCTACATACATCCTTTCCATATAGTTCTTTATAGGATTTGCATGGTGAAGTTTGACAGTGGTGCAGGGGGATACAGTGGGGACTCCTCTGAGAAGCTGCCAGAAGCTTGTCTTATGTCAAATACAGTTCCAGCTGGCTCCAGGATAGACCTGCTGCTAACCAAGACTGAGCCCATCAGCAGCAGTGGTAGAACCTCTCTGATAGCATATTTAAGAAGGGAGAAAAACACCTGCACAACAGCAACTGTAACCAGAAAGAGGAGTGAGAATATGTGAGAGAAAACAGTTTGCAGACTTTAAGTTCAGTGAAGGAGGGGAGAAGGTGCTCCTGGACTAAGAGCAAAGAGTTCCCTGAAGCCTGTGGTGAAGTCCATGGTGAGATAGGGTGTTGTCCAGCAGCCCATGGAGGTTAACAGTGTTGAAAATATCCACCTGCAGTCCAGAGAAGACATCCACTGAAGCAAAATGGATGTGCCCTGAAGGAAGCTGTGACTCTATGAGGAGCCCACACTGTAGCAGGTTCCAGGCAGTACCTGTAGACCTGTGGAGACTGAAGGACTGCATGCAATGGAAGGGACCTATGCTGGAGCAATTAATGAAGAACTGAAGCCCATGGGAAGGACTCATTTCAGAAAAAGTTCATGGAGGACTGTCTTGCATGGGAAGGACCCCACACTGCAGCAGAGGAAGAGTGTGAGGGGTCCTTTCCCTGAGGAGGAAGATGCAACAGAGATAACATGTGATGAACTGACAACAACTCATGTTTCCATGTCTACCTGCACCACTCAAAGGGAGATGTAGAGAAGTCAGGAGTGAAAATAAACCTGGGAAGAGAGGGGTAGAGGAGAGATGTTTTAAGATTTATTTTTTATTTCTCATCTGCTCTGATTTGACTGGTAATAAATTAAATTTGTTTTCCCCAAGTCGAGTCTGTTTTACCTGTGATGGTAATTAGTGACTAATCTCTTCCTGTCCTTAACCCACAAGCCTTTAATTGTGTTTTTTTCTCCCCTAGCCAGCTGTGGAGGGGAGTGATACAGTGGCTTCAGTGACCACCTGGCATCCAGCTGGTGTCAAACTACCACAAGCACATAAGGGAAAATTTCACTCAGCTCTTGGCATGAAGCAAAGGTAATGATCATGCCCATTATTTTCTCATGCTGTACAGGACATGGTGAAGATTTACTGCTGTTTTCAGATGTGATAAAGATGATCTGAACTGTCCAGAATGTTCATACTCAAGCTGTCTCCTTGAATCCAGTTGTTCTCTGCCAGAAAAATCCAATTTCAGTAGAGAAACATTGTGAAATCACAAGTGAGTAATTCTAGACCACATCACAGAACACATACATCACATAATCATTCCAGTTTAGGGATATAAGGATGAAATCAAATTACATATATATTGTATAGCATACTAAGTAACTTTGCCTAAACAACAAACCTTATAATTGCACAATGGCTGTATATTTTGATCATTACTTGCAAAACAATGAATGATTCTAGATCCAAGTAACAGTCTACACTGCAGATATTAATGACTTAGATTAATATAAAACCATTCTTAGTTGATGCCATAAACTGAATTAGATGTCAGTGCATGGATGTTAATATATTCCATGTTTTGCTGGGCTAGTTTTTTTTAACTCATACATGTTAAATAGCATTTTCTTCTAGTAAGTAATTTGTTAACTAGAATAGGTTCTTTGGTGTTTAAAAAGTATAGGCCAGCACTCTGGAGCACTTTTTTTTTTTTCTGTCTAGACACTTCCAACAAAAAATATTGGATTTTAATTACTTCATTTTATCAACTAAGAAGAATTACCTGTATCTATGAGAATAACAAAATGATGAAGCTTTTTAAAAGGCAAATAACTTGTCTCCTTTTAAATGCACTAAAATTAATAAACACTGAAATTTTGATTATAAGACATGACAGCAACCTAACATAAGGTTTACAGCTTTCTGTAGCTTACCAAGAGCAAATGTTAAAACCTACCAACAATTGAAAGGTTGCCTTTGACAAATTCTTTCACTATGTTGAAACTTCTTGCTGATATAAGGATGCATCTTCTCTTTGGCTAAATATTCATTCAAAAGGCACAGTAACAGACAGGTATCCAAAACATTTTCTAACCTTTTGTCTGAATGGATTGGGAGAGGTTGACTCCATTGAAAAAAAAGTTTAATTTTTTAATTTTTCTGAAATCAGTGAACTATGAAGTTTTAGGCTTATGTTCCATATTGTGAGATATATATTTACTGGGTAGTAGGCAAAAGAAAAATAAGAGTAGTATGAAAAAGTTGTTAAAAAAAAAGAATCACAGGAAGTTTCATAAGATGTGACTTTCTCAAGGTAGATCACATGCATAATTCCTGTGGACCCATTACCAAGAATAAGATGTTACAGCAAAATCTTAATTCTTTTACCAATTTTGTCTGTATTTATTGTCCTGAGAATCAGGGTAACAAACTGACATTTCTCCAAGACTTTGGATTTTACCAAGCTATTTTGCTGAACAACTATTCTGTAATATTGAGATAACTGAAAAACAATGGGTCTGGAGCTGAGTACAACTACTTTAGTAGTGGTGATCTCACAACAGGTAAAACAATGTAGAAAGAAAATCTCAAGTGTTTATTAACAGCATACCCAAAATCATCTTTGTCAGTGAATGCAAACCTAATTATCTTTGTTAACGCATCAGAATTTTCAGTGGCTTAAAAATATGACCCAGTTCCTGTGGCACAAAATTTTCTTCACTCTGGCAACTGTGGCTTCTCTGATGCCTGACATTGATGACACTCCTGGTCTGGCCACAAAAGGACTAGAAGTTCATCCTTCCCTTGGGCAATTAACCACACTTGCTGCCAGCTGCACGAGCCATTTTCCACCGCTCTATCTGCTCTTTTATCAGTCTTGTGATCTCATAACTGGTGTTTTTCCAATTAGTCAGCCTGCTTATTCCCATTAAACCATTCTCAGCTGTCTCACTCATGGTGTTTATAACCTTAGACTTTCTCCAAGAGAGAATACCATAGCCTCAAAGTACCATATGAGGAAAAAAGTCTGCTCCAGGCTCCAGAAAACCTAAGTCACAGTGAGCTTCCCCTTCCAGCATGACACATCAGGCTAACAAGGTCTTCTCAAGCCCATCTGCTCATTGCCAGTGACAATAGCAATGAGAACAAAAGAAACTTCTTCATTAATCATTCTTCCTTCACCATTTTTTATAGCAGAGAGTTGTTTTTATAGTTGAGAGTTTTTATAGTTGAGAGTTGTTTCCCATATTCTGTGAATATAGCAGAAAAGCTGTAATTTGCGTTATAAAATGAAACTTATTTCCATTACTATTAAGAAAAAAGTAGGAATAAAATAAAAATAAAACAGATTTTTAAAATACTCTGCTATTAATAAGCACCAAAACGGATGCAAATGAAGCAACAGATTAAAGAAGCACATTCTGTTGAGTAATTTCAGTTCTTAGACAATAATTAAAATTAATAGCTTGACATTTTAAGGAATTTTTTTAAAGCAATTTCATTAGGGTTTTAAAGGACAGTAGAATTATGGTCTTATTAGCATCCTTATCAGAATAAAAGAAGTTAAGAAGTATCCATAACAGCAAAATTTTGCAACTTCACACTATTCTCAAAGTTTTCAACAAATTATTACAGCTCCCCAGCCCAAGACAGTCATGCAGGTTCCCATGCCATGCCCCCTGGTCCTTTGAAAATAAAGGAACCAGTGTTTGCAAGGTTATCCTGGTTGTATACTTCTATTCATTAGTGTTATGGCTTGCAATCTGTTAATCCTGCTTAAGTACGACACAGTTTGGAATGGGTACGTTAACCAAGGACAGCACAAAGTAACTTACAGCTACCCAGTTTATTAAGAAATATTTTCAGCATACAACTAATTGCTAAGGTAAGTTTCTAACAGAGGAAAAGGAAAAATAATTAATACACTTTTCACAAACTCTTCCAGCGTAAATATTATTTCTCACATACAGTGTTATGATTGCTGCGTGATTGCTCAGTAAACACATGAAATACTAAGTGCTATTCAGAGAACTTGATAGCATACATAAAATTTTCTACATTATATGTAGGACAACCGTATATTATAATTAGAACTTGAGTTGTGCAGAAATATCATGTAGAACCAGAAATATTAAATGCATATATGGAGTTTAACATAAAATTTTTAGTAAGAAATATGATAGATCAGCTCATCTGAGAGCTAAACTTATTTCTATTGAATAAATTTCATTCCTACTTATGCATAACATTCATTGTAATCCATCAAATTTTACTTTTTGAATAGCACCTAAATCTTCATAGTCTTCTTATTACACGAGATTTTTTTTCTCCTTGATTTACTTCTCTGAGACTCGGGAAAGCCAAAAGAACTACAGAAGTACTTTCTCCAATAATTCCTTTTTAATTTTTAAAACCTGACACATACGTTTCCTTACTTTGTTCTTTCCACAGCATCTGTATAATTAGTAGTGACAGTTCAATTCTCAATCTTCAATTTTATAAATTATTGAAAATAAGTATGTTATTATGGCTTGGGAGAAACCAGACTGAAACTGGTAAACAGAAGTACCTTTCATCTGAAGCTCAAAGGAACTGTGAAATGTCCCTTTGATTAGAGATGGTGAAGCAATAAAAGCCTTCAGACAAACTGCATGCCACACTGGAAGTCCTTCAGGAATTTGAAATATGGGTTGATGTTAAATGCCAAAGTGGGAGGACTGACATGATTGCAGTTTTCATATTTGTGTACATGGGCAGAGAAACTAAAAGAGATGCAGAAAGAAAAGAGTAATGCACATGACTTGTCCGAAAAGACAGGTGGAATACTCTGAGGGAAGAATGAAAAGACTTCTGGTGCAGAATGCTGGTTAACTTAGATATGGAATGATGAGTAGAAATTACCTATTAATTAAATGGTCCCTATGTGTTTAGAGGCATTCAACTGCATTTATTTTGTCAAATAAATAGGACAACATCTAATACCTGAGAACATCAACAATTCCCCTTAGCCAATAAAGTATTTTACCACAACTTCCAGACTATGTGTGAGATCAGATTTTTAAACAGCCTCTTCTCCTTACCACTTTTAAGATTATCTTTGGAACCGAGTGAAGGTCAAGTCACATAAAACAAGTACTATGCCTTTGTTGTCTATAAGCCAGAAACAATGGTGTGAAGAGTAAAAAACAAAGTGCCAATGCAGAAAGAGGAACTTCTCCAGAGACCAAAGTGCTCGTCTGCAAGAGATTACTGCAATTAACAAACTAGAAATAGCAGGATGAGAGTTTTCATTTTCCCACTTTTTTACAAATCCAAAGTATGAAATTGTCCCATTACAGAAAACACAGCAATATAACCCAAGCAAAGTGAAAATAAAACAAAAAAAAAAAATCCACTGAGGGTATCAAGGGGAATTACACTGTAACTCTGAAATGTTACACAGACTCTTAGGATTTTGAAATGTCATTTGGGATATTAAATCTGTGTATTAGAAATATAATGCAAGTTTTCAAGTATTCACAACAATTCAAGACTTAAATCAGGTTTGCCTTTAATAGGCACAATGAAGTACAAAACAGTACATCAATAGATCACGTTTCGTGATTAGAAATCTTCAAATTTATGCAAAGTGCATTTTGTCATGATACACAGAATTACTGCCAAGCAAAAGCATTCACATACTCAAACTCCATTTTTTTTTCTCCTGCAAAGTCCAATATATTTCACCTCTCAACAAAAGAGAAAGGCTGTTTTTTAGTATAATCTCCTTCCTTACAGGGACTTCCTGTGCCCATCATTTCACGCTATGAAAGCATCATAGTCATTAGCAGACTCCACAGCTCAGTCTAAACACTGTAAATTTCAGCATAAACCTTGTGGCACTTGCTTTTTAGTCTGTTTTTAATCTCTCCTGTCAGATTCTTTGCTCAGTTCCCCTCTAACTTTTCAACAGAGTGTATTTTTGTTAGTTTGCCTTCTCAACCTGCAGTCACCACTCCAGAATGCATCAAAACATCTCCTTCATTTTTTTCCCCTTTTGCCTCATTCTTTCCCTCACTAGGATCTCCTACAGCCTGCTGCTGACTTCCAACTATCTTTCTTCCATAAGTCGCAGAAGTATACACTTTTCCAGAAAATGGCAGCCATATGATACAAATAGCCTCCTCCTGGACAGCACAATCCCTTTTAAAAAACATCTGGGAACTTACAAGAATGAAGTAATGGGCTTATGGTTCATGTAAACCTAACAGTACAGTCAGGTAACCTACTAATGCACAGAGTATTAATAAGCATGATTTCATAACTTGTATTACCAATCATACACCAAAATGCAGTGACAAAGAATTGCACACTATTGTGCATTGCAACACAGTCAAAACTGAGTTTTAAAAATGAAAGGAGCTCTTTGTGCCCTTCAACTACACTCAGAAGACTTTTACAAAAATATGTCAGTTTTCTTACTTTTCTAATTTACAGCTGGTTTAAGGCCAATGTTGAAACACCAGTAAAAAGAAAGCCACAAACAATTCTTGGAACTGTATATTGTTTTTATTAGTACATTTGTATAGAAATGTATTTCTAGTGTTTTCTCATGTCACCATACAATGAATATTACAGAATAAACAACACGTAATAATTAAATAAACCAGAAACAAGAGTTAAAAAAAAGACAAGACATAATAATAGCTAAAAATTAGATTCTACTTCAATTTTGCTTACTAAATATAACACCTAAATATTTCCTGAAAAGTTAGAAAAAATTGAAGTTAGTAAAAACACACCTAGAAAATGAAATTGATTCAATAGTGAAACAAATAAATTATTAAAGGAATTCACACTATATGGCTAAAAGGGAGACAAAGGAACAAATTGTTCTACTAATGCAACAAATGCAAATAGTTAGTGTCTCATTAATTTATAACCCTAATATAATATTATAGCTGCCTATGTCCTTGGTACAAACTGATCCTTGTGGTTTGAGCATCTTTCAAAGAACTCAGATAAAATAGTGTGGGAAATGGAGAGCTGTAAGAATGATAATGTGATAATTCAAAGCATCTGTGACTGAAGATGCATTAAAAAAACCCAAACAGTAAAATGGTTTAGAAACATGTCCTGCCAAGCATCTATGAAGCCAAGAGAGAAGAGAGGAAGTAAATCTAAAATATATTACATCATCTGGGTTGTTGGGTTTTTTTTCCACAGCAGGGACTCAAATGTTCTGATACAGCTGTACTTCTACAAGACTGAGAGCACATGATACTTTACGCAAGTGAAAAATGTCACTAAAGTATAAATAATATGTTCGCTAAGTTAGGCATCACTTAATGAATGGTAAAGAGAGAACTGTAAGTCTAACAGGAATTTACCCAAAACCATTTCTGTCCAACTACAAACTTCTTATTATATATACAGCTGATGTAAGTATGTATTATGTGGTGCTGAGACAAACAGTTTGAGAAACAGCCTTGCAGACACCAAGGTCAGTGAAGAAAGAGGGGAGAAGGTACCTCTAGAGTCAGAGCAGATATTGCCATTCAGCCTGTGGTAAAGACCAAGGTGAAGTAGGCTTTTCTTTTGCAGACCATGGAGGACCAGAGTGGAGCATACAGCCACCAGCAGCCTGTGGAATGTCCTGGCAGGACATGTGGTTGATAGAGAGGAGACCACACAGTATCAGGTTTGCTGGAAGGATTTGTAACCCTGTGAAGGATCCACACTGGAGCAATCTTGTCCTGAAGGACTGCTCATGGGAAGGACCCACAATGGAGAAGTTAATGGAGGACTGTCTCCTGTGGTTTGGACACCATGCTGGAGCAGGAGAAGAGCGTGAAGAGGAAGAAGTGGCACACATAACATTTGATGAACTGATTACTACCACCATTCCCCATACCCCTGCACCACTGCAGGGACTAAGTAGAAAAACTGGGAGGGAAGCTGAGCCTAGGAAGAAGGAAGAGGTGAGGTAAGGTGCTTTTTGGATTTGTCCTTATCTCTCATTAATATACTTGGATTTTGACTGTCAATAAGTAAAATTTATTTCCCCAAGTCCATTTTGCCTGTGACAGTAATTTATGTGGCATCCCTGTCTTTATCTCAACCCATGAGCTTTTTGTCACATTCTTCTCCCCTGCATTGTTGATGGAGGGAGAGTGACAGAGCAGTTTGGTGGGCACCTGGCAGCCAGACAAGGTCAATCCATCACAAAGTAATATAAATGCAATATAATTAGACCTTTGTAAAACATCTAACATAACAATGTATGGCTTCAAAACTAAGAAACTAGAAGGCTATAAAATACTGTGACAGAAATTAAATAGATTAATAACTGAATTATGGTTCATAACATCATGAAGAAAACATCATCATGTAGTAATGCCTCATCTTGGATTGCATGAAATCACAGCGTGTTTCTCTTCTGCCACTTGAGACCATTGCTAAAGACTATGTTTTATATGAGCCCAAACTGAATCAATATGAGAACTCAATAAATATTTATGCAATGGGGCATCATCCTGGGAAGCTGCAACTCCAAACAGGACTTGAGAATCATGGCAGTTAAAAAGTTGAACGTAGTTTTCTTGCTCAAGAGGACAAGTGCTCTTCCTGGTTGGATTGACAGAGAAATCTCAAGGATTTCAAGCATACACACCCCCCAGCCCAAGCATTCTACAATTACATTCAAAGTTGCTTTCTACACTTTAAGCTGAAGGCTGATAAATCAAGAACTTGAAAAAGCCACCAGAAAAATAATAAAGTTGTAAAACATGCTTTATGAAAAAGTATGTAATTTCAATCTCCTTTACTTCTCAAACAGGTAAAGGTAATAAAATAAAAGGTAATAAATAAGAAAGGTAATAAATAAGAAAACTTACATAATCTCCATACAACTTAAGCAACATAAATTTATCATCAAGTGGATGGAAACTGAAACTGCTGGAAGTTGGATCACACAGTACAAAACTATTTTACAAATCATAACAGAATCTCTGGTTGACTATTTTTACTCCAGATCAGGTCTTTTCCCTTAAAATTTAAATTATAATTCAGAAAATTATTCTACGTTGATGACAGTTCGAACTAGATCAAATTTTCCCAAGTCTTACCAGCTGTAAATATACTAATTATGTGTTAGCAGCTTTCAGTTTTCTATTGCCTTGAATTTTCTACATGCTAACATTTTAGATTCCCTGAAAAGTGGAATAATGTACTAAGAAAATAATAATTTCAATACAATTTTCACATCATCTTTTCTTGAGGATGTTACATGCAGATCTGACAAAATATACCTTCCCCTTTGGCTTTGTTGTAGACAACACAGGTCACAACAATATCAAATTAATTTAATTTCATTCACAGTACTTGTTCATCCTGAAGCATAAAAACCTCCAAAGATTTGGTCTTTAGAAAGGCTTATTAAAATTTCAGTGTGGAGTATTGTATTCTCACTTTTTTTTTTTCTTTTGGTTTTTTTATTTGTTTTGGTTGATTGGTTTTTTTTCCCCTTCTTGAGTTATTGCTCCCTGAAAAAAGGATGAAAAGTCAGACAGAGTGAGCACTTGAAGCTAATGGCTTCTATAGTGCTAAGAGGCAGCGAGCAAAGATTTGGAAATTAGGGGGAAATGTGGCAGTTGCAGGTTGCTTTGATAGGAAATAAGAAAGAGCAGAGATTGATTAAACTCTTTCTGGGACTGTTCAGATGCTGCTTGGTTTGTCTTTTTCCCTCTCTGGATGGACAGAATCTGGCATAAACAAATGAACCAAAATAATGAGAGCAGGTAAAATGCATGAAATTCAAATGAAAAGGGGCCACACCTTAACAATATTCACCTCCAGATTCACCCAAGGTATTAGCCTTTTCTGCAAGGGAAGTATCTTCATTGCTTCTTGAAGAAAGCTTGACAGACTAACTGTTCTTTTTACATGTTTTTAAATTTACCTCATGATCTTGGAATGCTCTAGTGGGATAATGAGGTAGGTTTTGTTTGGGGGTTTTGTTTTTTTATTCTGTGGTTGGTTTTGGGATTTTTTTTGGGGGGGGGGGGGGGTTTGAGTTTTTTTGGTTGTTTTGTTTGTTGGTTG
>JANHGL010018109.1:0-10651 GCA_024611195.1 Ceyx melanurus
ATGGTAGTTTGTTTATGAGGACCTAAAACAGTAAATAAAGATATGAAAAGGAAGTCAGTATTCAAATGCTTTGGGGTGGGATAAAATATGCCGTTAAATTTTGCTATTATATATGTCCTGAAAAAAAAAAAAAGTGTATTTTTGTACTTGCAAAAAAAAACCTGCTGCTAATTTTTCGAGTTCTGTTTTGTTGTTACAGCACTGGTATTGATGTGTATGCATTCAATGCTATATATTAAATATTATTTGTTATGTCATCAATTCCACTTATATTCTGTGTAATTTATTTTTTTTTAATGTGTCAGTTCTACAAGCTATTGTTGAAGCAAAAATCCTAGTGATGCACATTGTGCACGAGGAAGGACTGCAGCATTTTTCCTTTGCTTTGGGTGGCATCATGCATACTGTATGTCATCATCCTGGTGACTAGTCAATTTTAGTAATATTCAAACTCTGACCTGGCATAGTTGCCTTCCAAAGTTAAAATTATTTCTATGTATTTTGAGACCTGTCATCTAAAGTCCCTACATATACATCTCTTTTAAAACAAAACGAAACAAGATGCTGTTTTGAACTAAAACAGCTACTCTGCATTTAGTTTTGATTGTAAAAAGCATTTTGCCATGCTGCCAAGATTACATGGAGTAGCAAATGCTGATTCATTGCAACAATAATAAAGCTTTAGAAAAATCTCTAGTTTCTGCAATATAAATGTTCTGTCCTACAAATGAGATCTTCCAGCAAGACATTTATCTTTGTAAACCTGAAGTAAAGGTACAGCCAAGAGTGCTTCAATGTGAAACAAATTGGGTGTCTGCCTTGGAGCTGTAGCTGCTGCTGTAGTGCTTTCAGCTTTAAGCAGATGGTGAATGAGCTGGATGTGCACCCAGCACAATTGAAAATGCACTTTTCTCTTACAAGACAAGCACCCTGCTGCTGCACAAGGCAGATTCAGTGACTATCACAAAAAAAAATAAATAAAAAGAGCCCTAATGGAGATCACTGTCTGCAACTTCTCACTGAAGGAACTAGGTGCTGTTAAGTTCCAAAATGGATAATACTGAATATTTTCAGTGTGTCAGCTGTGACTCTGAAGACTTCAGTAAGTAGCAGCTTTATGTTATTGGTGGGAAGCCAGCATTTCATGCATGGGGGTCACAGAATCATAGAATGGTAGGGGTTGCAAGGGACCTCCCTCTCCCATGTCTTGACCTGGAGCAAGGAGGGAGCAAAACCCATAAAAGAAACAACAAAAGGCTGAATATTTCTCTTAGGATGTGGTTGCCACACTGGGCCAAAAGGTTTTGAGCATCACTGGTGTTTTATAAATAATGCACAGTGAAGTCTGGAATTTTTCCTGGATAGTAGGTTTGCTCCAGGCCTTATTTTGTCTGGGTTTTGTAGTAGCTTCACTGCAAATGTCAGCAGTTCCTCAAGGACAAGTAGTCTGGTTGCTGCTGCCAGTTGCATTAAGTTAAATATTTCAGAATTTAGCCATTCTGTGACCCTCATCTATTCCATCTATTTAAAATTAATTTAGTTTATTGGGGTTTATTGCAATGAAGGGATGAAGGTGGGATCAGCTGCTGAACTCCTAAACCAGAGTCCTCTCTGCTCTTCAGGTCTGTGTCCCCAGCTGGGTTGTGAAATACCTTCTGCAAAGGAAGAGAGAATATTTAAGATGCTCATTCCTGAGATGGAGAAACATGGCTCTTGCCATGTCCTGAGCATCACCTCCCTGCTGAATGCCTGTTTGCCTCACTGGCTGCTTGGAGCAACAGCCAACGAGCCCACGACAACCAACACATCAGGTTTGAGACAGGAGGCTGGATTACTTTGATTTATTTTCCCCTCAGCAAATGTGATTACAAAATAGGTCAGAGCAACTGTTATGGGTTCAGCCTGTTTCCTTGCTGATGCTTGATTTCAGCTTTTTTTTTTTTTCATGTGGGTGTTACTGATTACAGGGAACTGACAAAAACATGCACCTACGATTTCTTTTTCTGGCAGCTTAGCTATTTCCAAAGGAGAAAAAAAAAAAAAAAAAAAAAAAAAAAATTCCATGAACTGATCTTTTTAAAGCCCTTGTAACAAAGGTGACCTTATTATTCAAATGAAATAAACAGAAAAAAAAACCAACACAAAATCAACAAAAAAAACCCAAGCAAAACCATTGTGTTAAAAGCTTGAAAATTCATTATTTTCTATTATATATTAATTTACCATGAGACTTAACTTAGAGATTTAGTGACACATTGACATGTTTTGGTCCATGTTGGACCAAATCCAATGTTTTGGCTGTTGGCTGGGGAATATCCACAGCCAGTCCAGCTCTGATATCCTCCGTAGTGACTCATCCTTGAGATGCTTCCAGGTGGCCACCAGATCTGTGTGGCTCACTGCTCATGAACACTCAGAAACACATCAAATACTGATGAAACTGATGCTTTTGACAAAATTGCTGAGAGCAATTTCATTCCTGAGGTGGAAAGGTGAGGACAAGACTGTCCCATGCACACTTTTAGTGATGGGACCACCCATGTGGGAAATACTCCCTGTTGCTTTGGGGTTGGAGCTGGTGCTGCCTCATCCTCCCTTCTCCCTCCTCAGAAGACAGCAGGGATGAGGGAGAAGGGCACCAGCAGTGCTGGCCCTTGTCTCCTTGCACTGCCTCTGCTTTGCTGTGGGGATGAATTAGGCAAAAAAAAAAAGCTTTTTGGGTCCACACCAGCTTTTGGCATCTCCACCCTGCTGCTAACGAGTTCACCACTGAGCTCTGCTTACATGAAAAAGGCATCCTGGGGCTTTGTTCCAAAACTGCCACCTGCAACAGAGTGCTAATGAAGAGCTGGCTAAAACTGCAGCCAACATGTCCCCAGGCCCAGGGGATCCAGATGTGGACAGGTCTGAACCTACCTCCTGTAGGACCTGCTCCTTTTCCCGAAGCAATGGAGTTCATGCTTGCTGTGAGTAATTAAATCTCTCTGCTTTTCCATACAGAGCTGTTTGAGGGTGTGGAGGGGAGGTTTTTATTTGCCTGAATATCAAGAAGTGACAGTGTTTTGTAGGTAACACGGAGGTTTACACCAGAATGAGACCAGAAAGATGTCATCTGAATCCTTTCTTTGCACACTTACTATGCATGTATGGGCTTAAATGGAGCCTGTTCACACACCAGCATGTGAAAAGCTGAGATGAGAATCATGCTCAGCGTGGCTTATTGCTTTTCTCCTCATGCAAAGGGTCTCTCAGAGCATTAGCAAGAGCTGGGGGCTGTCACACCCCCCCCCCCACAGCCCCTGCCACGTGCTCTCACAATTAGCAAAGAGCACAATGAGCTGGGCTCTGGGGGTGGGTTGCCCAAATTGTTGTTAGAGAGGCTGCTGGCTATGGAAAAGGGCATCAAAGGAAGCAGGCTGGGCTTGCACGCAGCAGATAATTTATTTGCAATGAATAATTCAGCTAGTTTTTGCCGTGAAGCTGAATTAAATACAGAGCATTAAGCACACTGAGATGCCCAAATAAAGGGCACTATTCACTTCTAGCACAAAGGAGTATTATTTACTTTCATTAATTAACTTCCACACAAAGCCACAGCCATTTCTTTGGGTTCTGAGGAGGTGTAAGAGGCGAGCAGGAGCAGAGAGCTGCCATAATTTCCCTTCTCTTTTCTCTCTCTCTCTGCAGATCCAAAGTGGTTGCAGGCTGAGCTTGGCTCAAAACAGCATTTTAGGCAACACAGTCCCTCTGCTGAGCACAAGCAGGTTGTTTGTTGTAATGGGAAGGGGTGCACTCACCCACAGCACACACCCCCTGGCCTGGCTGCAGGGGGGCAGCAGCCACAGCTCAGATGGAGATGGTCACTTGGCAGCAACCAGGTCTCCCAGTACTGATGCAAAAAGGTGGCAGACAGCATAAACTGACATTCCTTGAATGGATGGCAGCTTAAAGGAACCAGACTGCTATGAATAAAGCTTAAGGAGGCAGAGATGCTTTTGCCTTTGGGAAATGGGTTAACAGCCTGGATGCACCATCCACCTAGAGAAAGCATTTTTTAGCATTTAATGAGCCTGTGTGCTAATTAGGTCTCTGAAATTTCTCATTTGAAATACCAAGCTTTAGGAAAAACAGAAATGCAAATTCCTGGCAATGTGGGCAATTATTATAACTGCAAGTTATGCAGGTTATTAATTATTATAACTGCAAGTTTTGCAAGTAAAAGGGGAGACATGAGGCAGGTGTCCAGTGGTTATGGAGGTAGTCTTCAGTAGTTTACATTAGGGTCCTTGCAGGTGACAAAAAAATAGCTAGGTGGAGATTTTAGACCAAAATATTTTTCTGTTAGAAGACAAGGGTTTGAGTTATATTGAAACATTTCATAAATACACACCAATTTTGCTTGTTTTGTTTTGTCTTGCTTGACAAGAAGCACTTTTTACAGTAGATTTTACTGAATCAAATAATATTTTGGTGATGGCCAGCACGTGTGTGCTCAGCTAGATGACTTGATCTTGCTTCCAAAACCATCACTACTGTCCCTCCCACTGACAATATTGGGAACTTTTAATCAGAAGAGTGGCTCAGGCTTTATTAACTATTTCTGTCCAGGCAAATGAACTCTTCCTCCTTCATTAAGCCATTGAGGAAATGCTTGAAAAATTACAATTAGTCTGCACCCTCTGCACACCAAAAAGCATCTAATGGGGCAAGAAGAGCCAGCATCTCTGTGTCAGAGGAATCAGCTCAGCCAAGGAGAGTTAATCAAGCTGGCAGTGAGAAATGAGGGTACATTTAGAAAAGGGAAAATACTTCACTGGTGATATTTGCATGTATGACAAGAGAATAGACCTGAGAGCAACTGGAGGAGAATTTGGGGCTCAGTGTAAGATGTGTGCAGCAACCAAGAGGATCCAAACTACAGCACAAAGTAGTCAAAACTGCTGAAGGCACTGTGTGTTCAAGACATAATGAGGACTGTGCATCTGTAATTTCCACATTTCTCAGACTGTCCAATCATGGCCAGGCCAGATGTTCTTCTAAGCTGTTCTCCACCCTTTTTACTGAATATTCTGCCTAAGGAATTGCTGAAAACCAGAGACCTGCTATCCATGACAGCCTCAGGGACCATGCTGCAGAGACAGGACATCCATGACTACTTCTTAATGACACAGGAGGCTCCCAGTTCCTTAGTGATTACTCACAAGTCCATAATGTTATTCATTTTGTTCAGGACAATCAGACAGGCAGTTACAAAGCAAAGTTATGGCCTTAATTTTTAACAAGTAAAAAAAAAAAAAAAAAAAAAAAAAAGCGCATTTTCCTTAATTGTGTCCATATCAGAGACAAAAAAAATCAGGTTAATTGCAGGGAGTTTCCAAACACAGCTTTTGTTTTCTTCTCACTACTGAACCAGATAATTTACACCCAGTGGGTGTCTGTCTTACACCTGTGTGCCTGAATTTCAGGCTACTAACTGAAGGGGAAGGGAATGACCCACTCCCCTAAACCCCAGGTGAGATTTCAGCCTACAATTAGTGTGAGATTGATGCTGCCTTTTATCTACAGCTGAAGGATCCTCCTCCTCCCACCCAAAGCTGCTCTTCATGGTGAAATGAAGAACATTCCACTTTCATGCAGGAGGAAAATGAAGTCCAATCAAGCAGATATTCCCATGAATGTCATGCCACATAGGAATAAACAAGCAGACCTTTGGCAGAAGCACTGCAGCCCACCCACTGGCAGTAGAAACCACCATCAACCATGAAATTCAGCTTTGAACTACCAAAGTGCCTATTGTGTGCACAGGTGTCCTTTGAACTCCTCAAGCTGCCTAGGAGTCTTGCAGAGGTACAGGTAAGGTGGGGGGAGAAAAATTTCAGAGGAGAAACCTGCTAGGGGGTAAGAGTCAGGTTTTCTCATGTTTGTCCTTTCTGGCCCCCATACAAGAGCTTCACCTTGCCTCTAAGCTTCTAAGACAGAGAACAAGATATGATTTTTAACAGTAATTGCCTGTAGGAGATATTAATTCTATTTTTATCTTTCCCTCTAACAAAAGCTTTCCAGTAAAGTCCTCATCAGCATTACTTACTTTATATTTAAATAACACAGTTGATAAATCAGGGGCTCTCTGACAGAAGCAGTGTAGGAAGTAGGAGAGGAGAGGGCTGGGAGCTCAGTGCACACACCAGCAGTGCCTGGCCAGGTCATTTATTTTTATATCTAAATATTCAGCGTGCTCTAGAAGGAATATTGCTGTTTTCACTTCTGAAACAGTACTGGGACTTGGATCAAATGTTGATTTGTTTCAACGTTTTTGCTGAACCAAAACATACAGGTCTGTTTGTTTTGGAGAGGTGGGGAGCAAGTGGCAAGGATCGAATAAATTAGATTTTTAAAGAGATGGCAAAACCAGTCTAGGTGCCCCTGCTCTGGCAGGGGGTTGGACTAGATGATCTTCTAGGTCCCTTCCAGCCCTGCATATCTGTGCATATCCGTGCATATCTGTGCATATCTATCTGTGAATGGTGCAATACAGCAAGTGCTGGGGCAGCTGTGCTTGCAGCAGTTACGCTGCAGCTCAAATTCACTTGGAACTGGGATCCATTTTTCACTTTCTAGCAAAAAAGATTTGGGGAAATTGTTTTTGCCAGAAAGTAAGAACTTCTGGCACCTGACCCCGAGAGAAAGGTTAAGGTTACAAAATTCCTGGGATCTAAGAACCATTATAGAAGAGTCTTCAGATGGAAGGAAGTTGGTTTGCATGGAAACCAAGAAATGGGTTGCATGGATGGTAAAAACAGGGCTTTATAGTAAAACAGCCATGAAATACCATAGCTAATATCCTGAGGTGACTCTGTGCTTTTATTCTAAGAATTAACCTCTGTTTGCTGGTAATTGGTTTTCTCCTCTTCATTAATGCATGCTGCTCCAAAGGTCTCTGATGCCTCGTGTCTCATTTAGGCATTTTTACTTCTGAAAACAAACACTGTAACAAGGAAATCAGAAGCTAAACATTTCCCATTCTTTATATCCAGAGAAAAAAATCATAAAATGCAAAAGTGATAGAGAATAGACCATCAATGAAGTCTTTAATTAAGGTGATTTTTAATGTGAAGCTTGCAGTCAATGCACCTGGAGTTGGAAATCCATTTTCTGTATCCATCACTCAGCAGAGGGAGATTCCCTTCCAGCACAACACTCATCCCTGGAGCAGCTCTGCTCTGCTTCACCTTTGCCTCAGAGGCTCCTGTGCTGTGCTTTTCCTTGAAGGACAACCCAAGAAGGGCAGAAAACTCCAAGGCAAGGGACATTGATTGTTTTTTCTTCTCCATGCCAGGATACAATGTGTTTTGCCTAATTTTCTAATGAAAATCCAATGGCTGTGATGATCATAACTCAATCAGGCTGAGAGGAAAAAAAATGCTGAAATCTGAAGCAGAGACTCTCCTGCTTTGGCCATCCCCTGTTGTGTTGCCCCCTAAACCTGAACCACAGCTTGACTAAGCCTCCCTTTCACTCTGAGCTGCCATATGCTTTGTCTCTGTGACAACATTTGTTTTTCTTTTACAGCTATTTTCATCTGTTGTGAAACATTCCTCTGAGCTGAGACCTTTTACCTTTATCTCCAGCCAAAACCCATCATTGGCTCCCTGGGTGGTATGTGTCTGCTGCACTCCTGGATCCCAGAGACTGCAGCTGCATCACTGTGATGGTGACTCAGCTCTCCTGCTCTCTCTTTCTCAAGAGTTTTCTAGGAAGGCAATGACCTTCTTCTTCCAAACCTTTAGAAAGTGATTTACACATAATCTTTATGTTGATGAGCAAGTGAATTGCTTTAACTAGTTTTGTCATTGCACAGCAATTCATATTTACACTTGAATGTGCATTATTAATTGATAAACTCCATTTTACTCCCCAAAATACATTCAATGGCTTGGAGGACAAGGGAAGAAAAAAACAATATAAACAAGGTGTGTCAGAAAGTGGTATAAAATAAGATTTATTTGCAATCATCTTGACAATAAGGAAACAAGTATCTGAGCTGTGCATTTTAGAGATTACTTATCAGTTCCTTCACCTTCTGAGATTTCCATTTGCATGCAATATGGGGTACCCCTAGGACTAAGAATCAATTTGGAGGTGCTCCTTTTTGCCTCACTGTGCTAAGCAATTCCTTCCACAGGAGAGTCAATATCTCTGTAAGGAGCTGTCACAAGAAATGCACAATGAAGCAACCTTGGCTTAGAAAGAAAACTTCCCAAGAGAGCTGTTTTAATTTGTTTAACACATTAAGCACTTCAAGATTCCCACAAACCCCTGGTGCTCTCTATAAAACAAAACAAATTAACAAAAAAAAAACCCAACACAAACAAAACAATACTACAACACCATGTAAAACAAAACCCAGGAAGACCCCAGAACTCAAAAAAATACCAACGTCTACCCTCAACTTGACTTCTTATAGAAGAACACACAGCACTGCTGGTTATGAACACAGTTCCCCTTCTTGGCATCTAAAAGCTGTGTCTGATGTAAAAAGCTCCAATGAAAATTAACTTTCATATATATAAATAAACTCAGGACAAAGGGAGTGTGAATTGACAACTGATTTACCTTAGCACCTGATTGTGGGAGGGTAACCTCTAAATTATGGTTAGAGTCACAGCATTGAGCATAGCAGTATCTTCAGAACATTTATTTCCATCCTTCTCCCCAGCCTCACCCTCTGTCTTTCAAAAAGCCAGGAAACCCACTCTGATCTTCTTTTCTTCAGTCATCTTTTGAGTTGAAGGAGATGGGGTTTGCAGAATACATTTCCTATGTGATTAAGTTCTGAGCAGACTACCTTCATCATATTTGGTTTAGAAGTCCAAAGGAAACAAAGCAATAGCTACTCAGAGGAAATAATGAATCTGAACTAGATCTGTTTTCAATACAGTTGTGGAAAATATTTTTTATAGCAAGGAGGGACTTCTTTTTTCCCTCTTTATGAAGTTTAAAATAATCCCTATATTTGACACTGGAAAAAAAGAACATTTTTTCCTCTCACCCATAAATATAACAATGCAAAAGAAAGATATCTAGATGTAATTGTCAAATAAGGCATTAATGAATGCATTTGATCATTCAAATGTAAGTAAACAAGTTATATATATAAGGCCAAAATATTAAAATAACCTGATATGGGTAACAACTATTGTATTGGTGACAACAATTTCATTTTAAGTATTTGGGCAACAACAGGTGGAAACAGTAATAATGATTCTTAGAGACATTATCTTACTTTGGTCTACTTTAGAAAGACTAAACCAAGATGAAACAGGTATCAGTCCACATGCTATCCCACCATGGGGGTCTCCCTGCTGCTTCTGGGGAACCATCTGAATGGATTATTTGATATTATTTAATATTTGATCATTTCACATCAACCATTATTGAAATAATCTAACAGCTGGGCCCAGAATCTAGCAGTCTTTTTATTCTGAATGTTCTAGCTAACATCAGGCTGCCTCCTGAACAAGCTCAAAACTGAAAATGGGATAAAGACTTCAGCAGAAATCTTATGTTGAAAACATGACCCTTTTCAATCCCAGCTCAGTTGTCTTAAGAGAACAGCAAGAATTTACAGCAGTTATTCTCTCCCATTAAACAGCTCCATGTTCTAACCCATATGTACTCCCATATATGTGGTGTACTCAAATGTAAATACTGTTTATTTCAGACTGTGGGTGCCAACATTCTCTATTGGCCCCTAGATTTCATAAGTTTTTATTTTGCAAGGCAAAATTTGCCACATCTCATTAAAATTCCAAACTTTGGAAAATTCCTACCTGGAAAATTCACTTTTTGCTGAGGATGTGGATTAGCTCAGTGCATCCCATCTTTAGAAATACTTTTAAAAGACCCCATGCAGTCTTAGAATTTTTGTTCTCTTGTACATCCAGGTTTGAAACCTAGGAATGCCCAGGGGATTCTAGAAGTCTCAGAGAAGTGACCCAGTTTTTCAAGCATCATTAAAGGTTTTGGAAGAATATAATGTTATAGGAAATCTGTAATACACTTGCTAACATTTATAATCTGATGAGTAACTTGTAAGAATTATTATTGCATTTTAAGCGTAAAAATATAGGAGGTTCTATAAAGAAAATTAAAATAGCATTCATCTACTATTGATAGTCATATAAAATAACTCACAATTATGTAAGTTTCCATATTTAATTCCACATTTAAAAATAAGTTATAAAAATAATTAAGCTTCTTTAAAACCCCTAAGGTCTTTTAGGAGTTTTTACTCATATCTACTGATTGTCTAGCATCAGCAACAGCTTCTGGTACTCTAACAGTCATGTCATCCATTGACTTCTTCAAGCAGATTTGGCAGCCCAAACGTGATCTGGAGGGAAAAAAAACAGTGGTGCAATTAGTTGTTGCCCATCACAGATCTAGCAGCATCCACCCCATTACAACTCCCAACATGCAGCCAGCCCAAATGCATTGTGACTGCGAAACAGCCACTTATAGAACTAGTAGTAGTAGTAGTAGTAGTAGTAGTAGTATTCAGTATTTTCATCAAAGACCTGGATGAGGGGGTAGAGAGCACCCTCAGCAAGTTTGCTGCTGACACCAAACTGGGAGGAGTGGCTGACACAGC
>JANHGL010018110.1:0-12477 GCA_024611195.1 Ceyx melanurus
ACTTTGGTGTCATCAGCAAACTTGCTGAGGGTGCTCTCTACCCCCTCATCCAGGTCATTGATGAAAATATTGAATAAAAAAAGTAATCCCCAGTGGGCCGCAGCGAGCAGGGTTCAAACCTGCGTGAGGAGACCCCATTGGATTTCAAGTCCAAAGACATGATGTGCTTTCATAAAGGCAAGTTTGAGCTTTTTATTATTATTCTTATTGGGTTTAGGGTGCTTCTTGCCAGTTACTTATTTGGACATTTTACACAAAAGTTGACCTGACAAGTTTTCCAATTTAAAATTAGTGACTACTTCTTGTCTATGTACTAGGTAAAGAGAAGTGCTAAGCTGGTGTCTTGTCTATGATGATGAACTTCAGGTACAAAAAAAGATGAGCAGCATTAAGGAAAGAATCTGAAGAACTATTTATTAAAATGAAATGTTCCTCTTACTGCTTAGGTTTGCACGTTTAACTGGATGATATGGTGAAATGGTTTAAGTTGCTCAGGGAGGTGCACAAATATTAAACAGAATTGGTTTTAGGATTCTGAAAAGTTCTGTCTGTTCTAAAAATACATGGGGACAGTTGTTAATTTTTAGCCTCTTTTCCTAAGGAAATGGATTTTATACAACCACACTAAGAGAGTCTGTCTGAAAGTGCCTTACCAAAACTTTTGAGCCAGTTGGCAAGTCCTGATTAAGAGTGACAGAGGATGAGAGATGTCAAAGATATTAATATTTTTTCATGTTTTGTTAAAATAAACATTTGGATAGAGTAGAAATAATTTAACAACACCAAACGTGACAACACTTCTCTTGGAGCTCAATTAGATATTTTGGCATCAAAGAGTCTTTTCAGGAGAGAGATGTTATGAAAGTTCCTAAGGAAGAACTTTGAAGTGAGTGTACTTCACTTTAGGTGGAGAATAGCCTAACCACAGGGAACAAAGCCACAGGCTACATAAGTTGGTTTGTTGGTGGTTTTTTTTGGTTTGGTCTTTGTGGTTTGTTCGGGTTTTTTTCAATTTTTAAAAACTTTTGAAGACTTTTTCCATCATTTAAATAAGAATTCAATCAATCTTGTTCTAGAAGCTCAATTTTGTAATTGACTGTGTGATGAATGCGCATTAGTGTCCCCACAGACTAATGTTTCTGCAGTGAAGCCATTTGTTTCCATAGTGAAAAAAAAATAGCATGGCATTGATATGCTGCTGTTGATTGAATTTGGTCACATGTTTGTGGGAAAACCCTCTGTTCTTACAGAGAAATAAAAAGATACCCATTCATGTTTAATATTACAGTTGCTCATTAACTGGTGGACTCCACATGGTATCAAATGCAAGAACAGTGTTTCAAATGTCTTCATGATAATCAAGTTGGCATTAACTTATTACTGGATGTCTTTGCACAGCCTCAGTAGTTGCATTTATTCTTCTCCTTTTTAATCGTGAGCCTAAGAACCAATATTAATTGAGTACCTGAAAGAGCTTGATGTTTGTAAATGGTGGCAGTAAGTTCCTGTTGCTCTGGGTATTGTTACAGACCACATTCTGAAACCTGCTGATTTTTTTTGTCTGACAGTCAAAGACAGTGATAAATATATCAATCATGACCTCTGATCATGATGTCGTGGTGGTGAATTGTTAAATCAATGGTAAAAGAAGTGATTAGGCCTCTTCTAGAAAGTCTTAGTGATAATCAAAATGGAAACTTGATCCCTGTGGCCAAGGAAGGAAAGGACATCCAGACATTCTGGTAACAGACATATGGAGACAAGAGCAAAAAAGGCAAACATAGCACAGATATTATTGGAAGATACAGCCACCCAATTGAATCGAGGAACTTAAATCCTAGGAATGTCAGGGCACTGGAAAAAATAAATAGTTTCTGTAAGATCAGTGCTTCTGGCACTATATTGGATGCATTAATGTAATTTGTCCATTCTAATGAGCTGAAGAAAAAAAAAAAAATTTTTCTTCATCATACCCATGTTAAAAGTGAAACTTCCCTTTGGTTGAGGGCTTCAAACCCCTGAAAATTCTAAGACAAAACAAAAAGTCTAAATATGGCCAAAATTCCTGCCAGGCAGGTTGTCTGTTTAGTGGAGTTTAAAGCTAGGCAAGTTTCCACTCAAACTGTCTAGTCTTCTTCTCCAGTTCTGCTGAAACCAACACATTCCCAGACTGCTTTCTAATTTTAACCTATTTGTATTTTCAGCAGAAAAAATGTTCCTTTATGAATATTTCCAACCAAAGCTAATTTGTGTATATCACATGTGTAAGTGCAAGACTTTTTGACAAAACATCAAGCCTCAGGAGCCTGGAAACAGATTTATAAGAGAAAATAAAAACTTCCCTACAAAGGCACATGGACAAACTTCTCTTTATGACTTAGTCAGAAACTGTTTTGGATAACAAAAAATATATAAGCACCAGGAATGAGGTTTTATTCAGACTAGCAGGAATGTTTTCTAGGAGCACATGGCTCTTCAACATAAACCAATATAGTGCCATCTAGAAGGAAATGTTTCATGCACTCAGGAATGAAAACATCTTACACTTTTATATAATGAAAAAAATTGAAATGGTCTCCTTAAAACATCCACCTAAAATAAAAAGTAGCCCATACCTCTGGAGCCCTCAAAGAAATTCCTGTCAGCTAAACTCATTTATTCTCCTTAACAAGAGGCTGTCTAAAAGCTATCAGTCTCTACTGGACAATTCTGTAGTCAATCATCAAGAAAAATGTTGAACCTCTGTGTGTAGTTGCACATAGATTTACTTGGACATATCGACCTCAATCCTATTACTTTTTCTTGTAATTTACCTTCAGCTGAAGCAACAGGATTTTTTCTGTCTTATTGTGAAGCCAAAATGTTCTCTATTCACTTATTAATCTGCACTTATCTCTGACTTTGTCCTCACTGCAACTTAAACTGTACTGCTCTCATGCTTATGGTTCAGTTGCTTTTGCCACTGTTTAGTGTGGGTTTTTATCACTTGGACAAAAGAAAACACTAATTTCCCCATGATGGTGTTCGTTGCTAAATTTTCCTTATGCTTTCTGGTGTTGAGGCTGAGTATCAGGCTTTCTGACACCACTGAACAGTTCTATGCCAGACTTCTTATTCTTCCAGGTTCCAATAAACAGGCTGTAATAAATTTATTTTATTTTATTTTATTTTTTGGAATCCAGGTCAAGAGCCTCAAGCCCATTCAGCCCTACCTTGAAATATGTAGCATGGTAGTATTGCTCTGTATGCCAGTCTCAAGTGTGTCTTCACCAATTCCTTTAGCTTTCATATGCTTCCTAAATATCATTCTGCTGTATCATGCTTTTGACAAAAGTGACAAATATGGTCAGTAAATATGAGCACTTCAGTGCTTGAGGTTCTGAATAGTGTAGCATGCATAGAGAAAAACTTTCTTCTTGACATTACCAGAAGGGTTTTACATTATGATTTGGATTTGGGAGATTATTGAAATCCATGTGCTCTGAAGTGAATCTTTCCCTTCTTGAAAAAGCAAGTCTTTTTTTATGACCAAAAGTGATCAACAGTGATTCTGCATTTCAAATAAATGCCTTTTCTATGAGGATGGAATACTTTATCCATAGTATGTCCAGCTTATGCTGTGCTAGCAAAATGATGTCTTTGTTATTCACTAGGAAGGAGTGACACTCACTGGTGGGAATATATAGTGCCATAAATTAAGTGAATTTGACAGGTCCTTTGAATGGTTTAATGTTCATTTTGGAAATGGAGAAATAAAAAAAAAAAGAATCTCAACATATAAATACAAAAGGAAAGCAACAATTAGATGGAAGTAAGAGAACTTCTTTTATCTATATTACGAGCCTTTGGGAAATTCTGAGTCCCTTACTAAATAAATGATACCCATTGTCCTCCCTTACACATCCTTATGCACAGACATCTCAGTGCTTTGAATCACCTTTTTTTTCAATGGTTTTATAAACCTCGTTTTTGAGGACTACAAAATCTGGTTACCTTTTTTGAGGCCTAGTATGAGATGTGGTTGAAGATGTAGTGATAGTATCTGCAGTGTAGCTGCTCATTAAAGCAATTAATCAGTTTTATCATGACTTGGACAGATACCTGTACCCCTCTATGACATAACAGTTTCAAACAGATAAACATCTGGGGCTGGGACTACAACTGCCAAACAAGATGCTTGGCAACTTGTGTATGTTGAAGTGAAAGAAGTAGCAGGATTGGGTGGTGGGCTGTGTAATTAGTAAATTAGGAGAATGTGGCTAAGATCTGTCCTGGGCTAAAAGCACTGCTAGCCTTGACTGAGATGAGTTACCTGGATCTCTTTTCCAAAGACATTTTGTCCCAGGATATTTGCTATTAATAAAGAACTAGAAAAGACTAAGATGCCCACCACAAACATATTTTTCTTTGTTAACACCAGCAAAAGTGGTGAAACAGCTTCCTGAATATGAGAGACTCAGCGAAATCACACCTCAGTTTTCATTAAGCATGAGGAACATGTTTCCCTGTTGGCTCCTTCTCCTTTACTCCTGGCAGCATACGTTTGGTCTGATCCTTTACTCAGTTCTGTTGATTCTCAGGCCTTTACCAGCTGGCTCTCAACTAAGACCAGGCCAGTGCAGGGATTACTCATGAACAGAGTTCAAGACAACCAGATATGTTTACTGAAGATATTTCAGGGATGAGATAAGAACATTATGCAGTATAATTTTTGTTTATTTATTAATTCTACCGATAGATCAAGATGTCAGACCCTTGGGATAGAACCAGGTAAGAGCAGGTTTTACAATTGAAGCTGCATCCTTACAAGCAGGTGACTAAAATCATTCCCTTGTTCTTGGCCCAGTCTTTCTGCTTAACGTTAATGATTAGCTCCTTCTGTTTCTGCTTAGGAGATGGAGCATGGGCTTTGGTTTAACCCCCTTCTGAGCCTGAGGAGATTCATATGAACATCTACATTTCTCCCTGAGACTACATAAAAATCTATTTCTGCTGCTCCTTTGGGTTTGTTAGGGGGCAGCAAGATCAGGGCTACTCCATGAGAGGGACTGAACCAGGAGCAGAGGCTGGCCCCAACATAAACTGACACAGAATCCTTACTAACAGCATGCCTGTTTTAATCCGCAGCACCCAAGTAGAGCAGGGTGCTCATAACAGGCTCCACTGGCAGCTTCAGACAAGTTGCACTGGGAATTGACCATGGATTTGCTGTGATTTGCATAGCAACTGAGCACTAGAAATAAAAGGTTCCTGCAAGAAAAGCTCACAAACATTACAGCTTACGTTTTCTTAAACTTTCTTCTATTATATGGCATGGTAAAGTCATTCTTCACATGGACTTTACTCAAATTATACAGTTCCTTTTTTTATTATATTCCCATTTGATTTATTTTAAAGTAAAAAAGGAAGACCATTTTCTGTCGTGTGTTAGATGGAAGTAATGTTTTAAATCCCAAATTTTTATTTGTACTGAAACAAATCAGCTAGATCATAGAATTATAGAATTATTAAGGTTAGAAAAGCCCTTTAAGGTCATGGAATTGCAACTGCTAACCCAGCACTGCTAAATCACCACTAAATCATGTCACTAAGTACCACATTTAGTGACTCAACCACATCCCTAAAGACAGGTGAGCAATTTAAAATGGTCACGGTGATGAAAACAATTTGTGCTATAGATAATTACCTTTAAGCATTATAATAAATGATAATTTTAATAGTAGTCTCTTAGTAGATCACATTTTAAAGTTCAAATAGGTGTCAGAAAACTATGCAGGGGGAGAATGCTAAAGAAATGGAGTTGGCATTAAGTGATGGAGAGAAATGAAAAGATTACTTAGAGGTGGTGGGGAAGGAAAGTCGGGTAAGATTATCATGGTTCCAGTGAAGGTCCAATGCCTGTGAAAAAGTCTTCAGTGAGACTGCTGGTGATACCAGGAGGCCATTACAATTTAGTTCATGGCTTGGTCCCCACCTCAAGGGCAAGGACTTACCTGGTTCTATCCAAAGCAAAGTTGTGGAGAGGAGATTGCTCCATTATGGAAGTGCATGGTGCCAGTGGGCTGAGGGCTGCTCTTCATGACTGTGTGCCATTTTCCTTGACAGAGAGAGGGCTGCTCTGTAAGAGCTTCTGGTAAGAATTTTGTTTGCTTCAGTTTCTCTTGCATCATTCTTTCTCTTTGACTTTAGATATTAAAGCTCCTTTCTGTTAATTTTCAGCTCCCTTTTCTTTCTGAGTTTACAAAGTCTACTATGTTAATCATGGCTTTACTAATGTTTTCTGCTGAGAATCTAGAGACAAGAAGAGTAAGCTAAAAATCCCAGTATTTATATAGATTGAAGAGGGAGTTTCCAAACCACACAGAGTGCAGCATGGGAGTTAATGACAGCTGACTTAGTGTACATGTGATTTAAAATGTTAAAATACTGTACACAGGATTTATCAAGTCATAAAGTGTATCCTAAGGGCTAATAATTAGTTCTGGTATTAACCTCTGTTAACACAAGCTATATGAAAAGTCTGAACATGGATGGTGCTGGTGTAGTTGCTGTTGTCTTGAAAGTTTCTTCAGTGATCTCCTCCCCTTGGTCCAGGGACTTCCACCAGCTTAGCTTTATCATACTATTTCAAGTTTGCATTGTTCCTCTCTGACTGAGGTTCAAGTAAATAAATCCTACATTACAATTTGTATTCCTCCAGATTTGCACTTATAAACACTTGATGATAATATCCTTGCTCCTGTCTTAGAAATTCTGTATTTGCATTCTATATCTCTTTTATCATGAATTGCAATTACACTCGTAACATGAATTATAATTGCATTACATATAAGCATTTTAGAACCTCTTGGAAGTGCACAAGAAAATTTTCAAAAACCTGTTTGAATATCTACATATTAATCAGATTTTACTATTTACGTGCAAGAACAAACAGCAGATAGCAGATGGAGCAGTTACATAACCAGTTATCAGACACTGTGCTCCTGCCTTCAGCTGAAAAGGAGCTAGAAATACTGCACTGATTATGAGAGCTACAGAGATGATTGAAGGACTGAAACATCTCTGAGGAAAGGCTGAGAGCCCTGAGGCTGAAAAGAGAAGACTGAGAGTGGATCTTATTAATATTTACAAATATCTGAATGTGGGTGTCAAGTAGAAGGGGCCAGTCTCTTTCCAGTGATACCCTGTGATAGGATGACAGGTAACGATAGCAGGTGGAACATGGGAAGTTCTATCTCAACATGAGAAAAAATTATTCACTGTGAGAGTGACAGAGGATGTCTAGAGAGGTTGTGAAGTCTTCTCTGGAGACTTTCAAGACCCACCTGTGTGTCATGCCCTGGGTGATCCTGCTCAGGCAGGGGGTTGGACTCTGTGATCTCCAGAGGTCCCTTCCAACCCCTACCATTCGTAGATTAATAAAACCCCAGCCAGTTGATTAGGAGATCAAATAACCCCTGTGTAAGGTCAGTCTTAACAATATGGATCAGGATAAGTGCAAACTTGATTCAGAGACAGTTGTACATGGCAAGCTCTAACTACTTAAGAAATTAATTTATTAATGGTGGCCCAAAACTTCTCAGATCTCTACTTGTGGCTAATGTTGACAGAGCTGTTCCAGAGCCATACAAATGGAAGCAGGATTTTTTTTAAATCTTCAAATCCAATTTTGGTCTTGAAGAAAGCTGCTGTCTGTGTGGCAGCTGAGAAACAACTGTCTGTCTGTGTTAGCACATACATGAAGTTGACTTGTGGTGTGTGAATGACCAGACCAAGGGTAACAGTTATGTGAATAAGAATTGTTTTCAGTGTTCTGGGGATCCAGAGGCAGTCTAAAATCTGAAGCATTCTTACAAGAGGTAAAGGAGAGATGGAGGACCTTTGGGTGCACATAGATATTATCCATCTCCTGATTTTCCTAGTTCTAGGCATGTTTTGAATGCTGTCTCAGTCTCTGCTCCATCTGAGGCAAGCATGTTTTCTGGGTGTTTCCATATGCAAGTAGGTCTTTACAAGTGTTACACCTGTGCTGTAGGTGGCTTTGTCTCCACTCTTGTCCCCTTAGAAAGGCCCACAGTGGAGCAGGAAAACAGTGTGAAGAGGAGGAAGAAAGGAGGACAAAGTGTTATGGGCTGACTGCATCCCTGCATTCCCCACTCCCCTGTGCCACTCAGGGGAGGGAGGTGGAAGAGCTGGGAATAAAGGCAGGGAGTTGAGCCTCAGAAGAGAAAGCAGTGGGGAGATGATTTTGCTTTGTTTTGGTTTCTTTACTATCCAAATCTATTTCACCTGGCAATAATTTAAGATAATTTTCCCCAAGCTGGATCTGGTTTGCCCATAAAAGTAATTGGTCAGTGCTCTCCCTGTCTTTTCTTGACCCATGAGCCTTCTAATATAGTTTTCTCCTCTTGTCCTGTCAAAGAGGAGTGAGAGAGTGGTTAGACTCCTAAATAATCCATCTTGTCACTAGTCTCTAGCTTGAATATGAATTTTTTGATCTTCCTGATAAGCATTTCCTCTTACATTTTCAATGTAGGAGTCACAAAAAGCACAGTAAGTGTTTGAAATCTCACAGGTTTAATCCTAGAGCCACCAAGGGCTGGTCTGTCATTGGCTTTGAAGTTCTTGTCAGTAGTGTTTTATCTTCGGGGAGGGGTTTCACACTGGAAAAAGATCTCATCCCATTCAAGATTGTTAAGGTTTTAGTTGCTGGTTTGTAAGTTTAGGGGTTTAGGTACAGCATTGTGGCATGGAATCAGAAGAAATGACAGCTGGAAGAGCTGGAACAAGCTGGAACAAGAGGGAACGTTTCTGGCTGTTAGTGGAAGAAATGTAAATTCTTTTTTTTTGTTGTTGTTTTCTGCATGATCTTAAACAACAGTAAAAACTGTAGTGCAAACTTCTCAGAAGTGTAACTCTCTGGTCTGAGAGTTCTTCATACATCATTTATTTTCACTACTTGTTTAAATGTTTAACGTATGGTGGGAAGATCACCAGGACATTGTACAAGTCAAAGACATGGGTATTCTACCAGCATTTAATCATTTAGTCAATTGCAAATTTGTTTTCCACTTTTCATGAGTTTTTGATCTTGGTTTTTTTTACACTGTTTTTGGGGACAGGAGTATATATTTAGAAACTTCTGAATTTTTTCTTGATCTGAATGGTGATAGTAGAAATACTGTGATGGTAGCTTTTTATTCTGTAGTTATGTATGTTTTGAATTTATGGAATACATTGAATGGAACATTTTTCATTGAAGTTACTGTTCCTCACTCCAGTCATATGTCTAATTCATTGTCTATTATGATAGCTTTCTACTGCACACAGAAGTTCTACAGCAATCAATGAAACATGAAACATTCACCATGACAAGCTTCTATGGGAAATTATACTTGATAATGTGAGTTTTACCTATTGATTTAACTGTGTTCAGCCTGTCATTTTTATTCTATGATTCTTAGAAGTTATTGAATCCAAAATGATGATACTCATGTGACTAGGAAGAATTAACTGACCAAACACAATACACTTGTGATGAAAATATTTATGTGAATGAGAGAGATAAAATTAGATCTAGATTTACAATTCAACTTGATGACTCACTAAACACAGTTTTCTCATTACAGATTTCTCTTTATTTGTTTAATATTCAGTGTACTATCTACTATAGAGCATGATTCTGAATTTGCCACTGGAACAATTTTCTGGATGGTAAGTAAACTTTTTGTGGGAAAGATAATCACTTTGACTAAATCTAAGTTACTTTAGGTGAACAAGGGAGATAACATAAAAATCCTCACTGGACATGCTACCAGGATATTTTAAATAGTACCTGTTTTGTTGAAGAAACATCATAGTTCAGGGGGGATGATTATTTTTCTAGATCTGATACTAGACAATGTCCTCTCTCTATTCTTCCTTGCCCTTTTTCACCTGTAGAAAGTTGAGTGGTGAAAAAACATCCTTGATAAAAATGGAGTAAATCACTTTTAAATAGTTGCTCACAATATCTCTATTTTAGCCACTCAAATCCTCTGATCTCAATGTGTGACTTCTAATGTGATGGATTTTCATTTTCCTTTTCATTTGAAAATAAACTCAGTTACTTATTTAATAACTAATTAAATTAGTTATTTTTTCATATAAATATAATGTATCTTCTTTCTAGTAGTTAAATGCTTTTTCTAGTAGCTAAATGGTTATACTCCTTTTTGGAGCACCTCTACCTGAAAGAATTTCAATTTACATCTCCCATTTTACCCCCAGATAATGCTAAACCCACAGGAGCATAGAGATCATTAGTCTCTTTACTCTGTAGTAGGTCTTTACATTGAACAGTTGACTGTTCATGGAACCAGAGAGTTTTTCTCACCAAATTATGAAAACACATGTCTATGCATTTGTGGGGATGTCCAGCTGGCCTGGAGTCCCCATGGAGGGATTTGACCTTGATGAAATCACAGGTGTGCCTTGGAGATAGAGGGAGAAGCTCCCAGCCAAGAGAGAAAAACAAGAATTAAGAAGTTTGTCAAAGAGGGGAACCACAAGATATGCAAACGGGCAAAGTAGTAACAACACAGCAGCACACTAATGGTTGTGAAAGGCACAACAGAAGAGCCAATGAGACTGTTAGATTGTAGAGAATAGTATAAGGATCTGTGTGTCAGCTTAATGAAGTGCTGTTCTGCTTAATGAACTTCGTGTTGCTTGACTGTCTCAGCTGCAAGGTGTCTTCTGCTGTCTGGGCCACTCTGCTCTCTAGAAACTGTTTGGGATCAGTGGAGACTGCCAGCATGGTGAGAAAAAACATGGTACCAAAGCACCCATTGGATGAAGTTCAAAATTAAATGGATTTATTTCCTGACTGAAGGAACCTGTGATTCTTCATCTAGTCCTATTAGTATACCAGTAGCAAATAAATACTAGTGTGTGATGCTTGTGGTATTTTCCCACTTGTGGAAAAGCTGCTTTTCATTATATTGAGGTAGATTAACAGTTGGGGTCAACTTCAGAATTGTAATGTTGAACATTTTTAAGACATGACAAGGATAGAATTTCATACTTCAAGACAAATATTTTTGTATTTTGGATAATATGTGTCACTGGGGTAAGTATAGCACATTGGTAACAGATGCAGATATGTCCTAAGCTACTAAAGCCTTCTATTTTTGAATGTTCTTAATAAATCTGGAAGGTATAAGAGAATTTCTTGTCACTTCTGAAATGTATTATCATCAATAGAATTCATGTGAATATACCAAGGAGAGAAGGCCCTCCAAAGCAGTGTTTGTAGTCTGAATGGGAAATGGAGGCTGAAGAAGCAATTGCTGAAATTTAAAGTAAGTCCCAAACCCTTTCTGTCCTTCTTGCTGCTGCCCAAGCATATGTCTTCAAGTCTGTGACAATTCAAGTGAGTTCTTTGGTGCTGTGTTTGGAATCTGGCTCTTGAAAAGTGTTCATGTTGAAGGAGGAAAACCTGTCTTTTTGTCCCATCATCCTTAGCTGTTGCTTGTTATTCTTTTCTTAATGGTTTTTTTTTTTTCAAAATGCATATTCTGATAAATTAAGATAAAATAAGCATAGTATTATTTCTTTTTAATTAGAAAGCTTACTTACTTAAAGATATTTCATTCTTCAGTTCTTCACTGCTATATTTACATATGGTTTTGGTAATAAATAATTAAAAGAAGAAAATGGTACTCCTTAAATACTAGTGGGTTTCAACATAGTTGTTCTTCAAATAAATATATATATTCATAATTGCCTTTCTGTCACTGGTTAACTCTTTCTATTGACTATTTCCCAGAGTTCTAGCCGTTTTAGATCTTCTTGCTACCACTTGTGGAAATTTCCCCTGTGAGTTTAACAGATCAGTCAAATCTGTGTTGATTGCTTATGATGTCTATAATGACAAAAGAAAATAAAGTCTGCGTGCTTAACTTTTCTTTTTGACTGTTAATATTTCTAATTTCTTTGTAATTCTTATACTCCTTGTTCTAAGCATGATCCTCTAAAATCTCTAATTACTCTGTTTAATATTGTGCTTCTCCAGCCACCTTCTTTCAGGTGTGTGTGTGTGTGAATGTCATACAACAATTTATATTTTTTGTTGGGTGGTTGTTGAAAGCAAAGAATGTCTTGAGCTATTCTCAAAGAGTTGATGATATATTGAACAGAATTTTTGCATGGCCATAGACAAACCTGGAAGTTGCCCAAGTCCAATATGACAGCAGCTAAGTGACTGAGTTTATAAATATATATTTTTTTTATGGTGGTTAGGAGTATTTTTAATTAAAATTCCTATGGAAATTATTGTTTTCATTGAAGAATAAGAAAAAACCCTAAGTTTTCAGCAAACCATGAGTATACTTATGTCCATCTACTTTTTCAGGCTTCGTTCATTGTGCCACCTGTAGGTAACTTTTTACCCCTCCACTTATTACAAAATTTTACTTCCCTGATGTATACATTTAT
>JANHGL010018111.1:0-45686 GCA_024611195.1 Ceyx melanurus
GTGGCCTTCCAAGGAAAGCCTGCTAATAACAAACACTACTTGGGAATGAGAGTCTGGACTTTGAGCAGCACCATTTAATTTTATTTTATTTTGTTTTATTTTATTTTCTGTTCTTGGCTGCCATATCCCCTTAAGTGTAGAAAGCTTGTGGCCAAAACAAGCTGAAAATTTTTGTGGCTTATAAAGAAATTTATTGCAGGTCAGACTTTTTCATCCTTACTTGCAGTGAGTTATAATTTGTCAAGGAAGCACTCACTGGCTGACTTTTTTTAATTGTTCCAATTTTATGGCAGCAATCTGGACACTTAAGTGGTAAAGAATGCAGCTTCTCAGATAGGCTTTCTGGGTTTTCCTTAATCATGTGTTGAATTTCCTTCTGTAAGAATTTGCTCTGAACATATTAATGAAAACCCATTCATGGAAGCTGTCAAGGAGGCTAATCCAGGCCGCAGGACTAGCATTGCTGGAAAGCCTGTCTCTGATGTGTTTAGATGGATGGGCTAAGTCATGTTTCCACAGAGCTATTTCCTTTTATCTCACTTGCAATGAAATGACTATGGTGCTTAGTTAAGAGGAAATATGCTGAAGACAGGTGGTGCAAAAGAACGTTCTGCCAAGTCATTTTTAAGATCCATATTTGCACTAATGTTGACATTGAAGCCATGTGTTTTGATGAGTGAGTGTTAACAGTGGTCTGAAGCCAAACATCTTCAGTGGTGAATTTTCTTCCTTTTTCCTTTAGTGTTCCATTTTTCAGGAGAGCAAGCAGAACTTCTTAGCAGGCATGAGCTAGTCTGGCTGTTGCACCAAGAACAGCTTGTCAGACACACATTTGTTGTGCCAGTCAAACTCAGCCTTGGGTGGAAAGAGTGAGGTGGCAGTTGTCGTGAAATGGATTTGTGAAACACTGTCTAGCTGTAGGGCAGAGGGTGCTGAATTAAGTTATGGGCAAGTTTAGAATAGGATTTTATTTTGAAATAATATTTGTGCTATTTTCTGGAAAGTCTGATTGGAGTTTGCATTGAATAATGGTGGGGTTTTTTGGTCTATATCTCAGTGAAATAGCCCTGCTTATTTCTTTACCGTAATAATTTCAGCTCCTATGTTATGCTGAAATTATCACACTGCAAACCTGGGGCCAAACTGTTAGCAATATTATTCTGGTGTTCCCATCTCTAGACATTTTCAAATGATGAAGCTAGTTACACAATCATGAGGCTGATGTAAAAAGCTGCAAGAATATAAACCCTTATATGTGGATCTTTTAAAATGTGTATATTGCTCTCAACTTTCTTCCAGTTGAACAGTGGAACTTTTTCCAGTTTTTAAGCTGATCTCCACAAACAAGAGAGTAACTAGTTACCTCCCTCCCTCCCTCCCTCCCTGCCAAGAAAATGGAAATGGCTATGAAATTGCATGATGTCAGTACTTGGGCTCATTTTCTTCTGTACTTTTTTTTTTCTTCCCTCTGTCCTAGATGTTACAACAAAATTAAATCACAGTAAGATCACCATTATCTGTGCCCTTTCCTCCAGCACTCTTTGTTTTCTCCAAGTTTTTTCATGTAGCATGAGTTAACAGCAGCTGCAAAGCTGGTTTGTGTCTTTGAACAGCCACCTAAAGTGCAGAGGAAAAGCCTGGAGCCAGACCTATTCCAGATATATTCCATGGGGTAATACTTAAGGGAAGGTTTTCTCTTTTCAGGCAGGCTGTAAACATTTTTGGTGAGCAGAGGATGCTTGCCAGGGAGATGCTCTCTTGCAGCATGGGCAGCATCTTTGAATCCTGAAGACACTTTTCCAGCAGCTATGGAGGGAGCAGGTGGGATCCTGGGGCATGGCTGGCAATGAGCATGGGAGAAATAGTACAGAGCCCTGCCCTATGTCTCCCCTCCCAGAACTTCCCTCCCAGAACCTCAAAGAGGGGTCCAGCCTGGAGCTCAGCTTTCTGTAAATGAAAGAGGCACAGTCATGGTCCAAAATGGTTTTAAGGTACCTGAAATGAGGAGTTGTGTCCCCTCTGGGGCTTCATGGCAGTGTTTTGAGAGCTGTTGGAGTTATGACTGCTCTTTGCTGGTAAGCAGAAGTGTGGAATGTTTAGCCACTTGCAGATGGGTGGCTACAGTAGAAACTAAGCAGGGTTTGTGGTGCTCTGGAGTGGGAATATTTTGTGCTTGCAGGATGTAAATCTGCTCATTTATGGGAGAATCCAACCTTCACTTTCCTGCACAGATCCTTCCAGTTTCTTCCCCAGGACAGCAAACAGACCCGTGGAGTGTCATTTCCCACAAGTCCATGCAGAACTCTTGTTTTCCCTTTTCTTTCCATGCTTGCTGAGCTAATTCAGGCACAAAAGAGTGCATTTTAGCTCTTGGAGATTGGGGCATGTACTTATTCTTTCTCTGTTTAATTAACTACGGGGGTCCTATTTTTTTGGCTCTGCTTATTAATCCGTGTGCATGTTACTGTTTATTCCTGTAACCCAAAGGATGATAAGATGAGGATGTGGCTGCTAAAACTGCTTTTGGGGAGTGTTTAATGGTATAAATGAATTATGCTATTTTCATGCAGTTATGTCTAATTCTTTATGAATTGTCTTCAACAAAGTTGAAAATCCATTCATATACAGAGATAGATTTTTATGGTGCAGCTTGCTTATTAACATCCAGAGATTAGATAGATACAAACTCTTACACAGTGTTTTTTTTTTGTTCTAGCTGTGTGTTTACCCATTGGGACCAGTGTGTTATTACAGCTACACCTTTTTTTTTTTTTTCCTTCTCCAAAGTGATCCAATAAATCAATTAAATGTTTATTGTAATTCTTCAGGATTGATTTTTACAAATAGAAAAGCTCCTGTAGGGGCTGCCCTGAAATTCATGCCATGTTTATGCTGCCAACAGCCTGGGTGAGGAGCTGCTCTGAAGATCCCCTAACTTGGTGGCATGTGACAGGGCTGGTGGCATCGGAGATGCAGCCGACACATGAGACTGCCTAAAAAAAAAATCAGTCTTTTATTTTTGTCTGTTTCACATGCCTAGTGAAGAAAATAGCTTGTGTAGTTTTACACATGCTCCCTGATAGATAGATTTCAATTTGTTGAAGGCACAAGTGCATAACTGGTGTTAGAATGCCTTGAGTGGATGGCTTCTGAGGCACCTGTATAGGGCACTGAAGGCCACTCAAGTTAAAATCCTTGACTCACTGTGGATTTTCTTTAAAATGGTAGGAAATCCACTTAAGCCTTTATCTTTAAAAGTATCTTGATACCTAAATGATGTGACTTAGTACCTTTAAGTATTTAATCTCCAAACTCTGTCTATGTCCCCAAGCACTGCAGTGCCTCACTTTATGGGCCCTTGTGGCAGTAAAGAGGGTGGTGATTCAGAGCAGAGCTGCTCCAGCATCCTGGCAATGAGAAGAGCCAAAAGGGTTTAAGAAAGCCAGGAGGGCAAACCTCAGTGTGAACAGGCTTCCTGGGTTAGAAGTACTTTAGGTAAATTGGATTATTTGCTTTCAAAAGGAAAAGGAAGTTGAAAGTAATAGTGTAGAAAGGAAAGTTCTACTTGCTGGGCAGAAGTGGTAGTAATTAGTTAGTTAATATTCATGTGATATATGGTTTTTAGAAAACCCGTTCCTGTAGAAATATTTTATCACCATCACTGGGCCTTGGGCAAACTTCTTAAGCTTGACAAAAAATACTGTGTTTGCTTTTAAGTGCTTAACACCATGTTGCTGGACATAAATACTGGAAATAATTGTTTTCCCTGCTTTCCTGTCTGCAGAAAATGAAACTGTTACTGGGTGGTAGGGAGGGACTATGTATAAAGAGCTCAGGAGTGATTTGCTTACCCTCTGTCTGGGTTGGTGAATACTTAAGGGTTCTTCTGATAGTTCCTGTCATTTACAGCGTGTACCTGCTTGGTGGTTTAGTTCACATCAGCAGTGCTGTCTGGAAGGAGCTCTCCCAGTTATCCCTGCTGACTATGCTTTGGCTCATTTTGTTCAGCCATGAGGGACTGTGGAAATGTTTATTTTGGATGAAACTGAAATAAATGGACCAAGAAAGTATACAGGCTGTCTGTGGGCATTCAGGCGAGAGCTAGCCCAGCACAACATTTCTTCCCTGTAAGTGGTGGGTATGTTACATGCTGAACACTAGCTCTTCTGATCTGCTGATGTGTTCCTTTTGAGCTCCACTGCTTGCTACTGTAGACGTAGCCTCAGCTGACCTGAGTGGTGAAAGGAAGATATAAAAATATCATACACAAGAGGTAGTTCTGTCTGGCGAAACAGAGATGGGAAGATGACAGACAGGTCTGCATTCAGGAGTTTCCAAGTAATTGCTCAAATTATTATTTTATATTTTTTCTTAAGAAAATAGCAACACAGATATAAACAGTTCACTGGCAGTGATGCACTGGTCCTTGTGATGGAAGAAAACCTACTTGGTTGTTAGGTGATGTTGTTTGAGGAGTGTGGACAGACAGGGTGCATCTGCCCTGCTACAGTTTGTTTCCCCCTACACCCTGCTGGTGGAGGAGGCTGTGCTTTCCTCTGAGCTGCTGTCTCTGACCTTAGGAAAGAGAACACAAAAGGCAGCAAAAGAGAGGAGATTAATTTTAAGTCTGGCTTTTTTATATCACTGCTAAACAAGTGCTGAGAGTAAAACCATGGCTGGCACTGCTCCTGCCCTCCCTTTCCTCTTCCTCCTGGGAAAGTTCAGCACCACTGTGGTCCCTGCTGTGTCCCCATGCTCCAGCCTTTAATGATTAGTTTGGTTTGTAGCACTTGTTGATAGCTCATTACTGGATAAAAGAGTCGTTGTCCAGCAGCGTGTATTGATTTTCATCTAGCCTACGTGACACTGCCTCTATGTGTTATTCGTCCCTGAAGAGTTCTGAGGATCAGCTTTAAAACATGGGGTGAAATGTGATAGATTTGGGGTGTTTTCAGATTAGCAGATTCTTATTTTGTTCTCTCAGTTCCGCTTTCTGGCTCAGTGAGTTTTGGCCAAAAGTAAAGAAAATTATTTTTTTTCAGATAGCTTTTTTATTCTGGGTCAGTGACATTTTTGAAAACTAGGGCAAGAGAAAACCAAGGTCACCTAGAGTCCTATAAAAAGGCCTAACAAAGAATCCATTCATCCTCATAAAAATAAAAATCTGTATTAATTAACCACGTGATAGAGATAAGAATTTGAGAGCTTGATTAAATCATTAGCACCTCTGAGCAGTAAAGTAGGGGGGGAGGTGGGAGGGAAGACACATTCGGCCTGGAAATTGAAATACAGCTGCCTGCCACAGTGCCAGAAGCACATCTGTACTGGACTGTGTGTTGTGTGGCCTGGATGGAAGCAGAATGACTGCTGTGCTGCAGCCTGCAGAGATATTGGTAGTCATGGAGTTTTGTCATTGATTCACAATGAGATTTTAATTATTTTTTTAGAAATTATTTATTTGGATAGGAAAATAAGCCACATTACAGCTGAGGCTGTGGCTGCTTAGGAAGCAGCCTGGTGATTTGCACTATGTAGCAGCTGTAGCTTGTGTGCTTAGGTGTGTGAAATAACCACCCTGTGCTTTCACCTGGTGGGATGTTTGCCTGAGGGCTGCCCATGTGAATCAGCCACTCACAGTATCTGGCCCATATTGCATAATGCTTCTGCACATTTATTTGCAGAGATTCAACCAAAACAGGACTGAATATCCTCCTCCTCACCACCTTTCTGTAACTAACCCCAAAAGCAAGTTCTCTGTATCAGTAGTAGTAGTGTGTGTATGGCAAGAGCTGCAGCTGGAAGAGTCACTGGCGTCAGGCAGCGTAGTCAATATTTGCTTTCTGTCCCTTTTCAAGGGCCAGCAATGCCAGCCTTGCCTGCCTGATAAAGCACGGAGAGATGATAATCTCTCATTAGGTAACTGGAATGGCTTCCACACAGGTATTCAACCAAAGGGTGTGGCTGGGTCCTGTGCTAACACGAAACCAGTATCTCTGTGCTATTTATGTCTTCTATGTAATAAGAGTTGTGATGTGGTTTGGTCTGCGTGGCATGTCTACACTTCTTTTCTGTTTTCCAAACAAATCAGAATGTTGAGATTGCATTTTTTTTTCGTACTACTCATCATGATTTCTGTGATATTAAAAAAGTATAAAACAATCCAGCAAGCAGGGGAAGTGTTTTATGCTCTGACAGGATCATGGTATTGCAGATAGGGGAGCACTGTTGAAAGACGTGTTGGCTACAGGTTGCAAACCAGCCCTCAGTGCACGTAGAGCAGGAATGTTTTTCTCATCACTTACCCACCCAGTGAAGCAGAGGGAGGTGGGTCAGATGGTGGGGTTAGGAGCAGGTTTAAGTGGCTTGCTCTGCTTTGGGAGCTGATGAAGCTCTGCACAGCAAGCCCTTCAGATTGTCTTGCATGATGAAAAGCCACCCAGGACAGGGGTTGGTGTTTGCCAAATTCCCAGAGCATAATGAAGTGCGGCACATTTTCCTCTGAGAGGAATTTTCATTTTAATGGGAGGAGTAGTCAGGATATTGTTTTTTTCTTCCCCCAAGGGCTTGGTATTTTTAGCATCTTTCATCCTGCCCAGCCTACAAAAACATACATATCTATTGCTGAGTACTTTTGGACTTGCCATATGATGTCAAACTTGCCTTCACATTAATCTTTTGTGCAAGAGCATGCTTTCAGAAGCAGATGTCATCCACTCCCACCCTGTCTCCCCAGCTGTGTTTCTTCTTGCAAGCTTGCTCTTTTTCTCTGCTCTGCACCTCTCCTGCCTCCAAGGGTTTGCTTCTCTACTGCCTGCTGGGTGAGGCAGGAGCATTGCAGGCCAACTCTGGGTTTGGCTACCACCCACCTCAGTCCACAGAGGAGTGGGCTGGGAGAGCCGTGCGGCTGGCGCAGGCCAAAGGTGGTGTTTTGAGTGACCAAAATGGCAACTCTCTGAACTCCATAATCTTGCCCTCCCTCAAATGGTCTGTTTGACCTGCTCTGTAAAGGCTGGGCTTTGAAAAAGTGGGGCAGACTTTTGGGTCTGTATTCAAACAGGGAAGAAGGGGGATGACCTCCCTTCCACAGCTGCAGACAGGCCCCTAGGGGAGGTGATACTTTTCTCTGGCCTGTTTTGTGGAAAGCCAAATGCTTGCAGTCAAAGCTGATGTGGACAGGGAGAGAAAAACGTGTTTGTGTTCGTGGCTGCTCCCACTTGGTGTGATGGCTGCTGGTGTTGGTGCCTGTGCAGTGGTGAGACCTGAAAGGTCATGATGACCTCAGTGGGCAGCACCTCCTGTTATCACCTCAGACCCATATGCAGAACTCCAGAAGGGGTGTGTGGTTTTGGTGATGGAGTGTCTTAGGAGTGGGGTGAACTTTTGAAAGGGAGAGTGGGCTGGAGAGTGACGTGATTCATTGGCTGTGACCAAGGACAGGACTGGGGAGGTGATCTGATTTACCTCTGCTGCTCAGGTTCTGCTTCAGCTCTTGGGGGGAACTAGAACTAGACTGTTCTTAATCTCTGCTACCCACAAGCTTTTGAGAAAGGCTTTCCTTTCTCTTGATTTCTGCTGTGGTGCAAGAAAATATATACTCCCTGAGTATATTCCTTGATCACAACCTAATAACTCAGCATTTGAGTTAGCCAAGGCATCCTACTATGGGGCTTCACCTACAGATTTGCATTTATTGCCTAACCTCAGCTTCCATCCTGGTCTCATCACCCAACTCCATGCGTAGCTTTTCCCATATTTCAAGATGGATCTTGCACTGATGATGTCTCTTGAGTCTTTCAAGGAACATTTAAGAATGGGTGGAGTTATTCTGGGCATATTACTCTGGAAAATGATGTGTTCACACTACTGTTTGCATTTGCTGAGCTTTTGACAAAACCTTCATTGGTTGCTTGTTGCTGCATCCAATAGTATGCTTGGTGGTTTTAGAGGTCCTGCAGCAAGAAAATGTCAGCTCCAAAATAAGAGTTGAGGAAAACTAATATTGAGTAGTAACAATATCTGGAAGAATGGACCTTAGGTGTGAAATGGATGCCATGTATCTTTTTAAGAAAGAGATATAAAACCAGGTAGCTTTTTCCATTAACCATTTTTACTTTTTTTTTTTTTTTTTTTATGTAGTTTAGCGAGAGTCTACACAGAAAGAAACCTTTTATAGTTTGATAAATTCAATACTGGCAAAGGTAAAAAGGGTATTCTTTAAGAAAGACATGCTTTTTTTTTTTTTTTTTTTTTTTTTATGTGCCATATGGATATTAACATTTTTAGGATGAAACAAAATTAATGTAAGATTTTCTGGCATTGGCTGGAAAGTCACCCCTGGGAAGCATTTATTTGTTTAATAGGTGAGCAGCACCGTACTGGTGATTGTTGAAGAACATTTGTAAGAGATGGTTTATAAGGAGATCACAGAATCATAGAAATGTCTGGGTTAAAAGGGACCTCTAGAGTCATCTAGTCCAAGCCCCCTGCTGAGAGCAGGGACATCTGCAACTAGAGCAGGGTGCTCAGAGCCTTGTCAAGCCCCACCTTGAATGTCTCCAGGCTTGGAGCCTCAGCCACCTCCCTGGGCAACCTGTTCCAGTGTTCTCTATCCCACTTTCTGTATCATTGATAAAAATGTTAAACACCACAGACCCCAACACAGACCCCTGAGGGACATCTCTTGTCACTGCTCTCCATCTGGACTTTGAGCCATTGACCACTACCCTCTGGATGTGGCCATCCAGCCAATTCCTTATCCACTGAACAGTCACAGTATCTTTCTTGCTAATGTGGTAAAGCATGCCTGCACTAGATATTGGTTACACGTCTTTGGCTTCCATGAGTTTCTATCTCCCTTATGAGAACAATGGGGTGACCCAAGTGATTCCTAAGTGTTAAGAGAAACCCCATAGCAGTGTAGATGCTCTTAAATTTCTCACAAAGCAACTGATGCATCAAGTGCTGGGGCGTTGACTTGTTCAGCTAAAAAAAATAAATTCATTTTTTGGTTCCTCTTTAAGCAGAAGCTGCTGAACTCATGGTAGGTTTATGTTGTTCAGAAGTAGATGGAAAAAAAGGAGGGTATAATTTTTCAGATTTATAGTCAAATTTGTACTCAGGGTACTTTGATTAAGATGGAAAAATATTAATTAACTGCTTTTCTTAACTTCCCCTTTTTGAGAGTTTTGGAGTCTTTTTTTTTTTGCCACATGTCTCTTTTGAAAGTATAAAAACATGAAAATGAGGCCTAAAATAACCCTTTTAAAACACAGAGGTAGGACAAGAGGGAATGAGAGACAAATGTAATAATGGGTTAGAAGAAGCAGGAAGTGGCTGAGGAGATGCAGGATTTGTGTTTCAGCTTATTGAGAAAATAAAATATATTAATAATTTTTTTAACAACGGAGTGATCTGTGATGTTCTGTAGTGTGCTGAATTTAAAATGACAAAAGATGGTGTGATAAGCATTTAAATTTATTTTGCAGCATACACCTCCTTATGTTATCTCAGACCTGTATACAGATATACAGCAAGGACATTTGCTTTTGGATCTGTTGGAAGTACTTTCAGGTCAACATCTGGTAAGACAGTGATAAAAATACTACCTCAATCAAATCAAGCAAAGATTTCTGGATGTGCTTAACTGTAACCATATGAATGATCCCTCTGAAGTCATAGACCTGTTTGCAAGTAACTTGTTCTTGCACCACTGACCCTGAAACATGTTGAAATAAATGGATTTGAAGTACTATGTGAATCTTTTCAGGACTTCCCTTATCAAAATATAGAATAGAATTAGCTTCTATAATTGGGGATGTAACCTGTTCTCTTTGCTTCACAGCCACGGGAAAAAGGATTTAATACCTTCCAGTGCAGAAGTAACATAGAAAATGCTTTGACATTTTTAAAGAGCAGATCAGTGAGTATTAACTTTGAAATTCACAGCTAAAGCCAGTTGAGATGGTGGAACATTTTCTTTGTTAACAATGATCTCTTTTTTTTTTTCCCGCCCTAGCTCAAGCTCATAAATATTCATGTTGCTGACATTATTGAAGGAAAACCTTCCATTGTGCTTGGCCTAATTTGGACAATTATATTTCATTTTCATGTAAGTATTTCAGTGATGAGAAAGGGTTTTAGTAGAGAGACGCAGCATAAAAGTGTGTTGACTTAAGTGATTGCCAAATGAAATTAATTAGTATAAACCAGAATATTATTTTCTGACATCTGGAAATGATGTCTCAGGGAGGATATGTACCAGCTCATCTTTCTGTGTGAGCTTTTTCACCAATGCAATGGTTGCATTACAGCCCGATGAACATTATCTAGTTGCAAATGTTAGGAAGGAAAGATATTAAGATTTTTTTTTTTTAAGTGTTAAAAAATAGGCTAAACTTTGCCTGTCTAAGGCCCGGGGATTCAGCATGAAATAGTTCAGGTTAAAGGGATAAACTCTGATTTGATCTTTGGGGGCAGGGGACTGCTGTTAGAGCTGTCACTGAGTCCTTTCTAATTCTCTGTGGATTTCTGCCATTGATGCCTTGGTAATTTTCACTGAAGCCTGATTGACTCTACCATCTCTGACAGATTGAAGAACTTGCCAGGACACTTGCTTGTACTTACAATCAGCCCTCACTTGATTGCTCAAGTGCTGTTGACTCCTCTCCAAAGGCAAACCGATCAGCTCATAAAACTGCTAAGATTAAGGAACGGTGGAAGATTTCTGCTACAAAGGCTCTTTTGTTGTGGGCAAAAGAACAGTGTTCACTGTAAGTTCCATCCAAGCTTATGAATAGTATGTTACACATTGTATTTACTGCTTTCCTCTAAACGTGGTGATATTTTCTCCTCTTTTTTTTTTAACATTATTTAGTGACAGCTTAGCAGAAAATCCTTCAGATTTCAAATATTGTTACCAGTTCTCTTAGTATCAATCAGGCCCTAAATTCTTTGACATGAGCCCTTTAAATATATTAATGTGAAGCTAATCCTACTAATAAAATACCACAATGTAAATTGACTTGTTTGGCTTTTCTCTTTTAGGAGCTTCTGTGTGATAAGTCTAGTGAAATGTTTACATGATTTGCTAGTGTTAATCCCCATGGCTGGCACTGGTTAACAAAGTTTCAATAATAATTTTTTTTTTTTTTCTAAATGAAAAATGTAGGTTTTTTAGGATTCCTGCATCTTGTTGGTTTGGTTTTTTTTCTGTCAAAACACCACATGATCCCCAGAAAGGAGCCTAATCACAGAGGTTCTGGTCCCCAAATCTAACAAGGTGTTTGCTTATGCTTGTTGTACTGATGGCTCTGTTGATGTCAGTGAGAGCATTCATAGTGCACAGTCTGGAGCACACAGAGGTGTTTATTGCAAGGGATAGGCTTTACATTTTCTCAGAGGATAACTGCTTCACTCATTTAAAATACGCTTTATGATGTTAGCCCTTTCTCTCCAGCTCTTCTCTTGCTTTATGTTCTTATTTATTATGTATCCTACTAATATTCCATGTTGTCAGTGGGAGGTAATGGCCTTCATCAGTGCATCAGACACTTTCTGCTGGGAGAATGTTTGTAGGCACTGAAATTTCCCTTTTAGCTTTGTTTTATCAGGACAAGATTGACTGCCTTGTAAAAACCAGCTCTGTGTTCATTCAATCTTCCTCTTTTGGTTAATTTTCATTTTCAGCAGCATTGCTGTCTGGTTTGTAGCATCCTTCTGCACTATAATTACATTGAATTATTTAGTTATCGAGTCCTTTTAGTAAAATCAGAAATCATGTAAGTCCTGGTTTTGTAACGTAATTAGATCACCTGAAAGCCCCCATCTTTTTCATGCCAGAACATACTTGCAATATGAAGCTGTTTCTGTAACATTGGCCCAGAATTCACTGTGGCTTGCAGAGCTGGACACCTCACAGCACATTCTAGGTGCTGCCCAATAGAGGTCTTAAAGATGCTAAGCTAAATAAGAGAGAAAAAAAATGTTTTTCTTTGAAGTAATAGATCTCTTTAAGGTCTGGATTTTCTAAAATGCCAGAGGTGATTCATTGACTCTGTGCATTTACAAACACCTACATGTTCTTCAGGGCTTTTTTTGTTTTCCCATCCCATAGAACACATGGATATTGAGCCCAGAGGTGATGTTCAGAAGGGATACTGGATCAGCGAGGCTTTATCTTCAGAATGCAGAACAAGATAAAAACATGGAGTTGTTTTGCAAAAATAGTATAAAAATGTTTAATTGTAGCTATTGGTAACATTGGCTGTTTTGTTGTCTGAGACAGCTTCTGCAAAAATGCAGTGGGAATCATAGAATGCTTAGGGCTGGAAGAGACCTCCAAAGGTCATCTAGTGTAGCCCCCCTGCAGTGAGGAGGGACACCCTCAACTAGACCAGGCTGCTCAGAGCCTTGGTTCTCCATAACTTCTTGGATTTGCTTCACACTACATTTTACTGAAATCTATTCTTAACTTTGTGCTGTGGCATCAGAGGAAACAGGCCATAACGTTTTGTTTCTGATTTCTTTGGGCTAGGCACAGCTCTATCCACGTGTCTGATTTCAAGTCGAGCTGGAGAAGTGGGCTGCCTTTCTTGGCCATCATCCAAACCTTAAGGCCAGGTCTGGTTGATCTGGAGAAGGCAAAAGCTCGAAGCAATAAAGAAAACCTGAAAGAGGCTTTCAGAATTGCAGAAGTGGAGCTGAATATTCCACGGCTTCTTGAACCTGAAGGTAAATGATCTACTTTTTTTTTTGAACTTTTTTTTATCTGTCTTATCAGGAGTGAGACTAATATAATCCTATGTGTGTTGATTTGTAATCAAGCAAAAGTAAGACTGCTTAAGTTTGAAATGGAACATTGATCTTTACTGTAATGCCCAAACCTTGGGTTCTTTATAACACTGACTCTACTTAGGATTTGTAGTTAGCAGCAAATGCAAGAATAATATGCAAATGAAAGGATATGAGATCTTCCCATTCATGGGAGAAATTTTTCTGTTACTTAATCATGCTATATTAAAATATTCCCAAGGAAAAGAAAAAAATCATTACATATTAATTTCAGTCTATGTTAACTGAGTTGCTGCAAAATAAACATGTTTATGGTAATGTGTTTTAATAGCTGCAGTATAGCATGTAATTATGTGATCAGGCCTCGAAGGCTCCATAATGATGTAAATGGTGTATTGGCTCTTGTAGATGTTGATATTATGAATCCAGATGAAAAATCTATCATGACTTACGTGGCTCAGTTTTTGCAATACTCCAGGAACTTGCGTGAGTCTGAAGATGATGTCCAGGTATGGCATTGATTTATCTCTGAGGCATTCTTAAAAGAATCTGCATCATGAATACCAAGAATATCAGTACTTTCTTTGCCCAGTTTATAACCTGAGTCAGTAGCAGTTAGATGGTAGGTCCTCGTATTCAGCTGTTGACAGGCCTGCATTGACTTGAACCTTCTGCTGCTCCCGTGTGATAGTCAAGACTCATTGTGACAGGTTTTTGGTGATACAGATGGAAATGCTGGGTAGAGTGTCTTGGTTTTTCGTTTCACTATTACAGAGGACATTTTCAAGCCTGGTTGTCTTCATATCTGTTCTGAAGACCGTTTGTAAATATTGGGGTAAAGGCAGAGAGATTTGCAGATGTGCTAAACAACCAGCTTTAAATGGAATAGTTCACAGGTGAAGTGTCCAGAAGTTATCATTAACAGATTGTACTGGTCGGAAAACCAAGTTTTATATTCTCTATATTCTCTTACGAGACTTTATATATTAATTGGTTATTCACATACCTCCATAGTGATAATCTTCTTTCAGTAGGACTGCAGTCAGACTCTTGTAAGATACTGCCTTACATTCCAGGTACCAGGCTTAAAACTGGCCTTGTTCTATAACAGTGCCTGACCCAAAATTCATTAGAGTCCCCAGGAATTATTTGTTTTTTTCAATAGCTTTTGAATGGTGTTTGTCCTATGCTCAATGTGTGTTGTTTTACAGCACAATGTAAATTAAAAACAAAGCTTGCAAAATGGAAAAGTGAAATTTTCTGCTCTAATTACCAGGAAAAAGTAAGAGAGGCCATGAGCTGGTTGGCTGCACAGGAGAAGAAGTTAGCAAAGTTACTGATAGACACAGAGAATGAAACATATTACCAGAAGTACAAAGTAAGTTGCATTTCATATTGAACAGCTTCTGCCTAAACTGAAATGTTAAATAAACTTTTTAAACTAGAGTTGGAAATCTGACAATAAATTTCATAAATGGCCTCGTGATTGAGAGAAGGGTAAGATAAAATCCATTTAGATATGTGTTGCTTGGTTTCTGAGCAGAGCCAGGTTTTTCTGAAGAGAGTAAAGTACCTAATTAATATAGCTGAAGACTTTGACAAGATTCAAGCCCTTAGCACCTTTATAGAATTACTTTTGCCATTTCTGTGATAAAAATAACAGTAGGTTTTACCCAACTAATGATGTAGAGAAGTATTTTAAATGTTTGCTATAGATTGTGCTGAAGTAAAATTTCCTTTAGTTTAAATTTATCCTGTTTGTCATAAAATGGCCCATGGGGGACTGTCTTGGGAGGATTTTCCCATTCTCTTGGTGGGAGGGAAGAACCAAGTCCTGACTGCACTGACATTATATTAAATACAGATTTTGCTAGTGAATGGCTCCAATAATTTCAAACCCAAATACTGCCTGGAGACAAGTATGCATCTTTACTGCTATCTTGCCTTTCCATACATCACACCCTTTGAAGTTACTGGAAGTCATACCAATGTGTTCAAAGGCAGTACTTGGCTCCTTGAGCTTCCATCTGAAGTCTCCTTCTATGAATTATTCTTCCTTTTTACCCCTAGGAAATGATGTCATTTTTGGAAGCATTTAACCAAGAAAAAAAACCCTTTCTGCCTTTATTGTCATCACAAAGAAGTGAAGCTGAGCTGAGTGAAGGCCAGCAGCAGATGAGAGAAGAGTGGGATAAACTGATCTCTCAGGTCAGAGGCATTTGTAGCTCAGCTCGTTATCAGTGTGTGTTTGATGGAGAAGCTTAAGTCTACCTCAGGAGCTTGCAGAGGGAAAAGTGGGGAGGTGGTATTTTATTTTAATTGATAAAAGAGATACTGACTCTGAAACATGAAGTCCAGGCAGACTTGGTAGTATACAGTGCCCAAGAGGAGATGGAAAGTGCCTGTGTATTGCCCTCCTGCCTCCTGAGCCTCAGGACTGAGATGCTTACAAAAATGTCCCACATCTGATTATCTTTGAGCACTCTTCTGATCAAAATTTTTGTCCTGTTTATGATTAAAAGGTTCTTTTGGGACATAGTTATGGCTTGGATAATGATGCAGCTGGGAAAAGTGTGGTTAATATATTCTTTCCTGGGGCATGGTTAGTGATGTAGTGAGATGTAATTGGTCAGCGCTTTGCAGTGAGGTTGGCTGTGTTGTCTTCCTCTGCTGCAAGTGGGGATGTACTGGGCCTTGCTGGTAATTTCTCCTTATGGAAGAGATATTCCCCTGTCAGCTCCATGATGGAAAGCTGTCCAGAGCAGCCTTTTCACCTCTACTTTGCAACATTTACCATACATTTCCCTGTTGCTGAGCCTTAAGATTGTCACCAGCCAAGGAGAGTAATTGCAGAGATGACAGGGTGGGAAGCAAACCTGAGTCTCTGGTGAACACAGCTGGTTTGCAGATGACTTCACTGGAAGCTCCTTTTCTGACAGGTGTTATATTTTGTTTTGGTTTGGGGTTTGGTTTTTTTTGTTTATTTTTTTCTGTAATGTCTAGAGCATCAGCTTCTGGAGCTTATATCAGCATCTTAAGGATGGCAAGAAAATAACAGTGAGAAATTTAATCACTTGTTTTCTTTTTTAAGATTAATGAAAGGAAAGTGAAGCTGGACCAGATGTTGCCCTCCCCCCTGGATGCCATCGAGGCTTGGCTTCAGGAGGTGGAACATCTGCAGGCAGAAGATTTGCCTGATTTACAGGACCCGTTTAAAGCAATGTTTGTCTTCAGAGAAATAATTGTAATATTTAAGGTATGCTGATCACAAAGAAGCATTCTACTTCAGTCTGACCTAGCAAAGCACTTCTTACAGAATTGCTAGCAGCCATTTTGGGAAGTGGTGTGGATATGTTTATCTTCTGAAGATGAAAAGCTCTTCTGAACATACCTTTGAACAGTGATGAGTTTAAATAATGGCATGTGACTATGAGGAAGGTTTCTGATTTCACTGGGGAGAGATTAAATTTGAGTATTACCTGAACAAGTAAATTATGGTGCTCTTTTTATGTGGCTCCTGCAGCTTGTTTGTTTGTTAAGTAATAACCCAGAGTAATTGCATCCTTATCTTTACATCTATGGTTAATGCATACCTATTCAAAAAAGCACTTGGGCTCAGGGTTACATTCCAGTGAGTTCATGAAGTCTGACTGTTTAAAGTTAAGTATTTGCTGAATCACCCTGAAATTCCATTTAAAGCAATGGGAATATTTTGATACCTTGGTATCCTGCAAGTTATTTATTCTGATCTCAAAATCTTTACACTGATAATATTTCAAATGCCCTTTCAAGTTTGAAGACATTGAAAGGAGCTAGGTGTGCAGATGCCTGGATGTTCATCATGGTGCTGTACTTTGTTTTTTTTTTATGAACAAGGAGAAAATTTGATGTTTTTGTGATATGTCCTTAAAGAAAATTTGAAAGACTGAAAAACAGGTTCAGTGAGTGGCTTGATAACATCACTTTTTTGTACTGTTGCTAGTCAATTCCTGATTTGAGAAGGCTTTTTGTCTGATAACAATTTTGCCATTTGGTTTCTGTTTTTTTCTTGTTCAGCATAAGTAAACTGCTTCAAAGAATGAGACAATTAGATGTTGTTGGTTTAAGGGGCTCTTTTTTTCCTTTGAATACATAGATAAGGCCATTAAGTTCCTTGAAGAAACCCAAGTTACTTAATTTCTATCAAATACATTTTTCCTGATGGGAAGACATTCTGCTGAGAATTCCTCCCCCTCTAGTCCTCTAGTCAGTACTTCTAGTATGTCTTGTGTAGGGATCTTGTTGCCAAGGTGGTGCCTTATAATGGAAATTTTACTTTCTCTTAAGATCCAGGAAATTATCCAGTAATGCTCATAACTGTCCAACTAGAGTAGTGTTAAGGTTACAAAATCAAGTGTTGAAGATCTGTGCACTGTTTTGCAGTTGAGGGCTTCCCCAGGAGTTAGCCATTGCTATTAACATGCTTTGTGACAGGTTTAAAATGAATGTTTAGCATATTTCTTTATATGCCATTTATGAATATGTTTTTATTCTCTGTAATGCATTTTATATTTTATTTTTACATGAGAAATTTGATGCTGAGACACATGCTTGTAAAATACTCCCTAATGGTGTGATACAGGCCATCAGAGGGTTCGTGTAAGATGCCATCATGTGGCATTGGATGGAAATTTATTGAGCAGTCAAATGAAGTACTGGGAAAGTTTGACATAACAGTTTTATTTAACAGGTTTTGCTATCAGTCTGCTAACACATGGCAAAGAACAGCTTAATATCCTGAAACTGTTACAACACTTTCTTTGTCCTAAAGATGATAGTGAAAGTGCAGAAAAAATGGTAGCTTGGCTAGTGTAGATTAATGTTCCTTATATTTAACTGGATGCACAGTGCTACAAGAAATCAGTTAGTACTGCACTAAATATGCAGTTTGAAGGGTGATGAGATACTTTCATTGCACTTTAATGAGTAAAGACACTGGAAGATTATCTTGTGCTGACTAGTTCTTAATTGCACTCATCCTAATGGCAGGTGATATGTAGATTCCCAGATGAAATACTCTAGAATGAAAATGAATGCCTTACTATGTCTTTTTCTCCCCAGGGCTTGATGGATTGTTTTGATTCTCACTTCGACACCCTTCAGTCATTTAAGAATGAAGATGAGAATAATATGCCACTAGTCTTGCCTGAAAAGTTAGAGGAAATGAAAAGAAGGTTGTGATCCTCAAATTCCCTCTACTTTGGCTCTGTTGTATGCTAACTCTGTTATTGATTTGCTTTGCTATTCTGAATGAAGCACATAATTTATCTGTGGCTTGCAGAAAAAGAGCATTTTCCACCTCCAAGCAGATTGGCTGTCATGTAGAGCACAGGTTCACTCATTGCTCCAATGAATGGCTAATGATGTGTACAAATTGGAGCTTAGTAAGAGGAACTTTTCAGGTGCCCTTTGCTAGTGTGGATAGGAAACACCCACTAGGAGTAGGAAACATGAGTATTTAGAATGTAAATATTTCTCTGGGGATGTGGATTCTCTAATTTTTAAATTCCACCTTTTAAAATGATTGAGATCTAGAGGTTGTGCAACCCCATATTTCTGTCGGAGGATATTTTCAGAAATGACCACTGGTTTGTGTCTGCAACATGAGACCCTTTGTGGCAGATGCTCCTTTTCTGGGCATTTGTGGCTTTTCATAAATTGAGCAGTCAATAGTAACTCAAAACTGTCACTACTCAAAAAAAAAATGAACTGCTGTTATCTTAAAATCTGCCTGCTATCATAACAAAAATATGGAATTCTGAGCTTTTAGGCTAAAAACCTTACACATTAATGCCTTCTATAGCAAAGGATTTTTAACTCAACTTTTGGAACTTTTCACTGCTTGCAGATTCAGCAATATCCATTTCACAAATTCAAACATCTTCCTTGAATATCACTATGGGCTGTGCTCAGCTATTGCCAAAGCAGCAATGTTAAAACTGAATATCTGGGACATGAAATATGGCACCAAGGAGTCTGTGGAATCGCTGCTGGAAAATTGGAATGTGAGTTCAAAATATATGTATCACACCCTGACAGTAATTCTTCCTCCCTGCTTTTGATTCAAGCTTCTGTCTGTCCTGATCTGCAGATACTATGATAGTTGGTAGAAGCATGGTAGATTGTGAGATCTGGAATTCAGGCAAAGAAAGACAGATGGACTTCCACAGAAGCTTTCTCTGTCTTCCCATTTTCCTCTGCCTGAGAGTTCTTTCTTCCTTTGGAGGAATAGAGTGAACTGTAACTGTAATTTTATTGTATCCGAAGCTGCATTTGCTTCCTAGTTTTATGTATGTGTTACCCATGCCAATTATTTTTCACTCTGGGCAGAATTTCATCGAGGAAAAGAGACTTGAAACACAACTAGAAACAGCTGCTCAAATCTGTGAAGATTTGAAAAACAAAAACATAAGCAACCCAGACTTAGGTAAGTTTGTGTGCATAAACTGATACAAAGACCTTTATTTTGAACTTATGGCCTGTCACCAGTTTGAATTACCTTACACTTATATTTTATGTAAAATACTGCTTCTGTGTAATTAACCTCTCTGTTTTCAAATGTATAATCATATTCCCTGTTTGATGTCCTAGCTGGAGATCTTCAAGAAATTAACAAACTTTTTAAGACAGTGGAGTCAAAGATTTCTATGTGCAGAGACTATATTTCCAATGTAAATACCACTATCCAGAAAGTCCTGTCTTCCTGGAGAAATTATACAGAAAACATCCACTTACTAAAGACGTGGTTGGAAGAAAACCGAAATGAGCATCCAAAAGAGGTATGTGGTTGGGTTTCTCTTTGTAACAAGAGAGATACTTGGAAGCCTGCTGGAAGAAAAACATTAGACATGCCAGTGGTGGTATTTGTTGTTTTTCTCTTCCTTTTTTTTTTGGAAATAAACTTTTGGCAAGGTTCTGCTTTAAATGATTTCAATGCTTCTGTCTAGATCCCTTCTGAGATCCTGGCAAAGTGGAATTCAGTTCATGGCTCCTTAAATGAAGCTGGAAATTATCTCATTGAAGTCAGCAAAGAGCAAGTTGGGTCAAATATTGCCAAAGAGCTGAAGAAACTGAACAGGAGATGGGCCAAGTTCATCAAGAGGACACACTTTGTAAGTTACTAGTCTCATGACTCTTGCCACACAGCCTTCCAAGCCATACTTTCTAGCCTTGTCAGCTTGCTAATCAAAAATTAGTAAATCTTTCAGTCAAGTCAAAATTGCCAATTTTAAAACAAGAGGAATAGAGACTACAGAGAGGCACCCTGGTTTTAAGTCTTTGTGACTCAGTTAAATGTTCTTTATGACACAATGGAAAATGTTCAGATTTTTAAGTGAACATTTTAAAACCACTTATAAAAGGAAATATTGCAGAATAAAGCTCTTTATTTGGTTTTAGAGATAGGGGTAATCAATTTGTTAAGAGTTAAATTTTTAAATTTCTGCCTCAGCTAGTAGAAAGTAATTACTGCTGCCTAGGTATTTCCAGGGTTGTGCAACTTCACACCAGCTCGTTTGCTAGGTTTTTAGGCTGCTGTAAATTCCTATACAGTCTCCTTAATGTTACATATATGACATTTCCTAATGCTACATTTCCTAGAATGCTGTCATAAGAATGGCATTTTCATTCTCCCTGGGAATATTAGAGCTCATAATTTTCTAAGCTGAGCCTTTCATTGGCATTTATTAAAGGTACTGCCGTGACAATAAACTGTGGCAAAAAGATGCATTGTTGCTTAGTCAGAATACAAGAAGATCAAAGGAAATACATTTGTAAGGGTGAGGGAAATCCAGTTTCCTAAAAAAAAAAAAAACCTTAGTAAGAGATGCTTTTAGGAAATAGCCTTAGAAAGCAGAGAGAAAGGACCTAATACACCCTTTCAAGGGCTTAAAGACTTCAGGAATTACATTTCAGGCATTGCTTTGAACATTATGGCTATAATAAAGATTAATTTGTATGTATAGAAAGCTCAAATGTTTGAGCTCTGGCCTGTGACTGGCAGTGCCATTAAAGTGTTGGCACATCCTTCGGTCTTCTTCTTCAATCCCTGTTGTGTGCAAAAGCTGGAAAGTTACCCGAGTGGTGACTGTTGCAGGAGGGTTGTGAAGAGACCTGGGAACCAGTGATGGGAATTAACACCTTACCCTGTTCTTTGTTTGTAGCTTTGTGAGGAGAGCACAGATGCTGCTGAAAAGACTGAGGAGCATCCACAGAGCCTGGAGAAAATTGAAGAGGTCTTTGGAGGGGTGGAGAGCTGGGCAGCAGAGACTGGACACCTGCTCAGCGGGATTGGTCATGAGAGTCACGTGGAACCTGAGATGGAGGAACGTTTGCAGGTGAACATGAAAAATCCACTGCTTAAAATACTAGTTCATCAGATTCTCATCTCATTCTGGATCTGTGGTTGGGGAAAATTGAGCTGTCGCCAGTGAAGCAGAAATAAATCTCGATTTTGTGCTGTAACACCAGAAAAAAGTAAGGGCACTGTTAGTGTTTTGATGCTGTTTCCCAGGATCGCTCCCAGATGAGCTATAAATGAATCTTCCAACATCAGTGTGTCCAGATGACAAGCAGGTGACAATGAAGTGCTGTTGGTGTTGCTGATTAGCAGCTTGCTCTTGAGTGATAGTAATTGCTCCCTGTCCAGCACAGCATTTGCAGCTGGTGAAAACTTTGCAAGGTGCCAAGTTGAGAATTCCCTCTGGTCATACAGTGCTCTCTGTCATCTACCTGCCATCGCACTGAGGAGCTTTGGGATAATTTTAATATTCAAGGCTTACTTGTCAAAAACTGGGATACTTCAAATATTTTCAGCAGTGTGCTGGTTAATTTCTGCATCTCATAGGCAGTTGCTTTAAATAACTACAGTGAACACTAACATATTTCTTGTTACTTCCACTAGTCTGGATTGTTTCCCATGTCTCTCTGCCAGGGATTACTTTTTCCCCCCCAGCAGATAGTAGGTAGAAAGGTGTATGTATCTAAGCAACTTCAGTACAAAGTCTCATTTATTTCTTTACCTGCCAGTGAGGATTATACTGGACAAAAAAGCACTGGAGAAGCTGAAGCATTATGTATGTTACCTATTATGATCTAATGTTAGGAAGGTGACCACCAGAAGGAAGTGTCATTGGAACTCCTCTAACAGCTAAAAGTAAACAGAGATCTTCATTGATATATTAAATCCACCTACATAACTGTGAATCAGAAGGAGCCTTAGTTTACTTTTGGTTTGTGCCTTCTTGTCCAGTGCTTACTTGACAAAATTAGGAGTGTGAGCTATGAAAAGAATCTATTTATCTTTTTGTAATTGTGGGCATATGTTTATAAAATAAGCCTTCTTTTGCAGTGTGACGCTAATTTGTTGCAAACAGTGGAGCAACAAAAGACACCTTGAAATACAGCCTCCAAAAATGTGACTGGCACTGTATCTCTGTGTCTGTGAACAGAAGAGATAAGGTTGCTTATTACCTGCTGTACAATAGGTTGAGATCCAGAACAAAGCACTGATTATCATTAGAAGAATGCTAATTGTCAGCTTCAAACAGGAAAACACGTTGAATATTCATAGATCAAAACAGCCCTTGTAAGGACATTTTACAGTGCACTACTTTTGCATGCAAATACTCAGCTGCTTCCTGCCTTTTAGTGCTGAATGCCACAGAAAATCTGAGCCTTGATACATGCTTGCTTTTGGATGGCTTCATGCATATCCAAATATGTGGTTTGTACATTCATTTGGAAAGGTGTCTGGATGAGAGAGTGTGTTTAAAAAATAACTTCTAATTGGCCCTGAGGCAAAGACATGGGAGGTATCAGTGACAGAAAGACTGTTTCAGCAAACAGAATCCCCTGTGGATGGCAGCAGATTTCTTTCTCTGTACACAGAGGTTTTTTTCAGTGCAATATACAGACCATAATTGGAATATAAGATTTTTCCTTGACCAAATATTGACCATCCATGAGCGATGCTGGCTTTTTCATTCAGTTACTTAAAAAACCAAACAAAACCCCCACATAAATACTGTAGAGACTTCTCATGCTTTTCATTTAACCAGAGCTTGGCTGCAAGGGGAAACTTGTGCCAAGAACAAGTTGTGGCAGCAGAAAAGATATTGCAATCCCTGCTGCAAAATGTTTCGAGTCAGTTGTCCCAACAACATTCTCACACCAGTGGGCTGCAGGCACAAATTAAAGAAGCCAGGGACAAAATAGAGGTATTTCTTTTTTATTGTTACTGTATTTTGTATACACAGACATCTCTGATTTTAGCACATTGTGATTAGGAAGACTTCTTGTCATTCATATAAAATAGAAAAGGTTTTATACTGTTGGAATGGGTCTCCCAGACTCTTGCCAGGAGAAAACCTAGAAAACTCAGAAAACCTTGAGTGATGTTCTGAAGCAACACCTTTATGTTAATTACTGACACTCAGACGTGCTCTGAAGAGTCCCTTTCTTCCAAGGCTGTCATGGGTGACATGAACAACATCTTGTCCAAATCTGAGAAGACACCCTCAGAGAAGGAGGCTTTGCTCGCTTTTGAAGAGTCCCAGAAGGAACTTGAGGCCTCCATTTCAAGGGCTGTGCAAACTATCAGTCAAAAATTAAGTCCTGAAGAACGTGTTCCAAGATATGAGGTGAGTTTGTTTTCTGATCCACAAAAGGTTGAGGTACCACAGTGAAAGAAAAATATTAGATTTTGTTGTTGTTGTTGTTGTTGTTGTTTTGATAGCTCTTAATGCTTTTCTCAGGTTTTTGATTTAGCAGTGTTAGCATATATTGGGAGATATATGCTAACTTTTTGCAGATATGCTGGGGTGGAGAATGCCCTCATACTCCCCATATAAAGGCCATCACAGCCCATATGTGCAGTGTCTTTATGCTTAATGCATGGTTTTTATATGCTGCTGACATAATTTTGTTAGGTAAATAAGCTACATTCAATTCCATTAATTTTTTTATTATGATGCTTTTCTTGCAGGAAGCTTTTAATGCTCTGGACAATAAAGTTCTTGACAGATTTTTGAAAGCAGCTGAACAATTGAAAAACATTTCATCTGATAATGAAAAGCTGGTAGTGGAAGAAAAGAGTAAAGATGTTCGTAAAAGATGGGAGGTGAGACAATACAGGAAGGAGAATCCACTGTCTGTTCTCATTAGGCCTTGCATCTTTCAAAAACCATTTTTTTTTTGGTCACAATATGTTCTGAGGCTTTTATTTAATTTGTAATAATGTCTTGCCATCTCACAGGGACAATGTGCTTTGAATTTTGCAGGCAGTTCGTAATGAAATAATATCCTATGTCCAGCTCATAGCAGAAAGGGAAAAGAAGAAATTTAATGCAACTTTAAAAAAAATCAATAAGCAATTAGGCAAAGAGAAGAAACTCCTAAGTCTGGATAAAACCAAAGGGCTCATCAAGGAACATGAGGTACCTGCATTACTCCTTTTCTCCTCACCTACCTCTCTTTCTGAATATTTTATCTGGTCTTCTTGCTCTTTTTCAAGTACATTATTGCAGCCTGTGCTTGTGCTTGTGCTCTATGTTGTGTAAACACAGAACAAAGAGGCCACCTAAGTAATTTCTTTATCTTTTTTGACAAGAAATCCTAATTTCTTTCCTGGTTCTATTTGAAAAAGGATCAAAGGAAAAAAAAAAGTTTCTCTCCTGGTTTTACAGCTTGTGCTTTTAAATGCACTCATCCGAGAAGACAATGGAAATAGATATGTATGAGAATAATTGTAAATCCTCAGGACTTTGACTTTTAATGTATTATTTTTCTTTATTTAGGCCTTTTTTTCACAAGAAGGCATCCTGCAGGAACTTACCAAGTCATTAGAAGACCTTAAAACTTTGGGAAGACTATCAGAAGAATCTGTCCCAGAAATACAGACACTGACTGCAGACTGTGAACAAAAGCTACAAAAGCTTCAGCAAATTGTGGCAGATACTTACACAGCCCTGCTGTCTCATGCTGGAAAAGGACAGTCAGCTAAGAAAGAGTGGGTGACTGTGTGCATCATGTGGGGTTGCTTCATAGAAGCCAGACATCCAGATACATTTTGCGATATTGTAGATATACTACCAATTACATTGCTGTGTTACTATGTACATTAGTGTGGGCAACTGCACATTTATACATTTAATATTAAGTTGTAAATTAGTAAGTACTATGTTCAATTGCCCTTCATCACAGCTACATGTTTTTTAATAATTAGCCAGGGTTTTTTTTTTCCCATTGTATTTCATATTTTGTTCTTGACATGAAATTTCTTTTAAACTGTAGGAGCTCCACTGTTTCTTCTGAGAATGGAGAAAAACCTGGTTCTTCTCAACAAATTGATAACCATTTGGTACAGGAGGTAAGAAGTCCACACTTACTGTTAGAAAACAGTGCTCTGTCTAGGGGAGATCACTGGCAAAAGAAAAACTATTTTTTCTGTTGCTGTTTTATTGTAGTAGGACCTCAGGCCTCTGGTAAGGCATCAGAAACCCATTGTGCTTGGGTTACATACAGATATTAATAGGAACATGCAAGGAAGAGCACTAGGAGATGTGCTCCAACATTGCAAATCCTGCATAGTGTCCCAAATTTCAGAGTGTGGAGAGATGAAAAGTAGTGATGAGTTGGAGGGATTTGCAAATTTGAAAATAAAGGGAAATCCAGAACATATCTATCTTTTTTAGATATAATTTCAGAGAGACAGGTTACTGTGGTTCATCATTTGGATGCCACAGAAGATGTCTCGTTTATGATAAACATTCATACAAGTAAAGCTGCAGAGAGCTCTTCAGGCAGCCTCCAGAATGGTGGTTTAAGGGAAGGGACCCACTGCATTTACATAAAGTCTGAAAACATGTAGGGATTAGCTGTTCTGAAGGAAGATCTCTTGTGAGGTTACTAACATTGTCCATGATACAAGGATGAAATCTGTTCTCTTCTGGATAATCAAAGCATGAATTATATAACTAACATGAGCTAGCCTCCAACCAAGGAGTAGAATATATCCTGGAATCAAGGTGAAAGGCATTGCAAGGCATCTGATAGAAGCAGCCTGAGACAGTGCATTTTGGTTTCCTAAGGATGTCAGTGGAGCTGCAACAAGAATGTGCACAAGTAGATTGTACTTGGCAAAGACCCCCTGTCTGTGGAAAGGATGAATGACCTGGCTGCAAGTATTCCAAAATGTGCTCTTTTAGCTCATGATTGAGTTTCAACACAGCTTGTATTCATGAACAGTATTTCTCATTTCCTTTGGGATGTGAAGGAGGAATTGCTTCTTTCAGGAGTTCTGAGATGTCTGCTGGACTTCACTGTGCATTGACACAGCATGATGCAGAGCTTACTGTTACCTTTTTTATTGTTTCTTAGACCTCAAGACCTGCTGCAGATACTGTTTTGGAACCAGATGTGAAGCATCACAATGGTGAAAGCTGTGTAAAGAAATTGAAAGATGACAGTGATTTGTCCATATCAGCTTTATTAGAGAGGTAATTTCTAAAGGGTAAAATGCATGTGTGTTTTGAGATTACATATTCATTCAGAGATTGAACATATCAAATGCAGTGTGCACTTTATTCTTTGCTATATTCTTGTTCTACCACAGTTTAATTAATAATGCTCTGTAATTGATAAGGAAGCACTATAGTAGCTAAATGCTTCAAACAGTAGGATTTTCCAGTAACAACACTTAAAGCTGTAAAATTTTTTCTTCTGCTCTTCTCATAAAAATCTGCCTTTCTAGTAACTTCAAATATTGCACAACTAAAAATGTGTCAAGTTTTTAAAGAACTGACATTTTTACATTAATAAAACTTAATTCAGACAATGGAGGCAGACATTTACATTGGGAAATTATCCAGATGAACATTTTTCAGCTCTTTTATAGTTGCTCATTTATGCCTATTCATTTGGGACTTTGATAAAAATGTGCATTTGCAATCAACTGTGGTTTTTTTATACAGTAATCTGTTAGTCAAAAAGTCCCATACCCTGCCATGTTCCATTAAATTAGAAGTAGTATTGCTTCTGAAAGTGATTGAATCTTTCTTTAGCTATAACACACAAAGAAGTAACCTGGAGGAACTTTTACAAGTCAGCAGACATAAAGTAGCATCTGGCTTTACTGATGAAATAAAAGGTACATCATGCCTTCAGAATAAGCTGCTTGAATTACAGGTAAGTCACCTTTCAGGAACTCACTTGGTACCTAAATAGTTATTTTCTCATGAAGAGTCCTCACCTCTCTGTGTTATGTATATTGCCAAGGGAAAAGGAGCATACTTACCAGACTTATTAGAAGGTAAATCAAGGGTTTAGCATTCAGAAGTTAGTGGCTCTCAGTTTGTGATCTTCAGGCTGAAGTAGGTCCTATGGAAACTAGGGAAAAGTAGCATTTTTTGTCATCAGGAATTGCAAGTGGTGGGCTGTGGTTATGACTGGAGGAGTCCTTAGAGTTTAACTATCAAATTCCAATGGTGTATGTGCAGAATTAAACTGTTCCAGGAATTAAAACTTGATCAGATTTTTGAGAACCTTAAGGGGATGATAAAAGGCACAAAATTGACATTGGAGAATTTATACTGCAGTCTTTCAATTCCTAGCTTGAAAGGGGTTTTAAGCTTATTTAGCATCTCAGAACTATGTTTGGTTTTTGTTCTTTTGAACATAGTTGAGATATTTTCATTCATGGCTGAACCATGTTTATGGAACCTTTTATAAAGTGTAGCCAAGGCACATATCTGCCATAGAAATTTTCATGATTGTTGGCAGAGATTTGTGTGCAGCTAAAAATGGAGTCATGGAGCAATAGAGAATCTTCCAGTTGATGATTTTGCTGTTTCTGTAGAGACCTTTATGAGTAATTTTATGAACTGTTGAGTCCGCTGAGGATTACAGTATCATGTTAATGCAATTAGCACTATGTATCTTTTAGGTAATAGAGAATGAAACAAATTCTGGTTGGACACAACTGGAAAACATCTCATCTACATTAGAAAATCTTGTGGATGAAGTGCAGCAGGCTGCTATTGCTGAGACAGGAAGCAAACTGAAAGAAGAATGGAAAGAGCTTCAGGATATTATAAATACCAGGTATAAAATAACTGTGATATTAGCTGAAGAATAGGTCATTGTAACTAATGTGTGTGTTGTGAAGGGAATAGTTTGTGTTACAGAAATTATCTCTATGTTTAAACCTTTTTTTTTTTTTTTTAACTACATAAAACTTCACTTAATTATATGTGGTTCATATGCACATTGCAGATAAGGTCAATTTCTCCAAGAAGCACATAGCCAGATCTTTGTAACACCACTGTGCAGCATGCCCAAGTTTACTGTTACTTCCCTCAACATTTGAGTTAAATTCACTGGGATTCACAGTGTTTTTCTTATTAATTAATGGAAAAACTCCTTTGACCTACGGGAAAGTAGAATTCCTTCTGTTAGACAATTACATTTTCTTTATGGCTTTTTATGCTCTGAAAGGTTGAGTATCTTTTCTTGCTTGGTTTCCCTGATCATGTTTTGTTACCTTTTTTGTAGAACAAACTCTTTAAGGACTGCTTTGGAAATTGTTTTGCCAATAGAAAATGAATCAATTCTTCTATGTGAATTAGATCAACGGCTGAAGAAAAAGGACATCCAGCAGTTTAATCTGATGAATAGTGATCTTGCTTATAGGGAGCTAAAGGTAAGGGAAAATGCAGAGACTGTACCCTAGCAGAACAGTTTTCAATATGTCTAGGAACTAGAGAACTTAACGGGTTTTTCACTCAGGAGGGACTGCTTACAAGACTTACCAAACATTCTAAATTCTGTTTTACTCCCTTTGCTTTAAATGTGATTATTCCTGTGGAGCCAGCCAGGGACCCTCAGTGGGCTCTACTGTAAAAAGAACAGTCATTAACATTTTACCTTAGGTTAGGACTCCTCTTTGATTAAGACTTACAGTGTTCTCACCTGGCTTTATATCACTTTGTGGAGTCATGTACATAATGTGCTGTTAATTTGTGAGCTAAGTGAAGCTGTCTTTGTCACATCTGCTGAGATGCCTGAGCCTCTGGATAGTTTTGGAAGCTCTACACATATGCAATATCTTGTTCATCAGTTATCAGTATCTTATGGCTTGGCTCTGGCCTGTCTGGTCAGGCTGACTATTGTTTTGTTTTTGACCTGGATTCTGAGCAGAACACACTGACAACTCTGCAGAACTGAAAGTGCATTTGTCTGTCTGGCTCTCGAGTGAAGTAGAGTTGAGGTCTCTTGAGCTGTAGGGCAGAGAGCATGTGCACTCTCTGTCTGAGATGAATCTTTTAGGCTGGAATGAGCCTGAATGTTTTCCCAGCTCTCTGCACTTTTGGCATTTCACAACACTGACTGTTGTTTGTCTGAGGACTGTAACCAGGCAGTGTGCAGCCTACAGCAAGAGATTTTTAAATGCATGGAACTCTTCTCAAAAAGTGTAGCTAAAAGGACTTCAAAGATGGCAGAGTAATGAAGATCTCTGTGCCTGTCTGTGCTCTGAGTGATCTCTCACTGCAAGAGCCTTTTGGTTTCAGTCCCAGGACACTCATAATCTTTCTTTCCTTTTCTCTAATTTTTGGAAAGAGGTTTAAGCTCTCTATAGACCTGACCAGATTCCCTGTGTATGAAATACCATTTTATTTGATTTTTCTTTTTCCTTCCACCAAAGTCCAGATTATGAAAAATGAGTTTTTCTTTCTTAACCACCCTGTTTAGCAAACTTTTTTAATTGCTAGTATAATTTGATTTTCAGTTGTAGGTTCAGCCTGAATGCAGGATACAGGTTTTCTTTCACTTTCTAACACTGTTGTCTGTTCTCAATTTCAGGAGCTACAAAGATCCATATTAAATCAGATTGAAGTGTGCAAACAATTGGAACACCTAGATAGCTCAGCAAGAGATGAATTTAACCCAATAGATCTGCAAGCTGCAAGTAAAATTATGATTTACTATCAAAACCAGCTTGAAGAAATGAGCCATAAAATGCAGATCCGTGAGACAGTCCTTAAAGATCTGGAAGCTTTTATGGCCTCGTTGAGGAAGATTCAGTCTTCCATCAAATGTCTTGCTGATCCCTCAGATCAACCTGAAATACAGGGAAAAGCATTCCAAGAGGCTGCACAAGAAGTTTCTCATATGGCAGAAGAGGCTAAATGTTTGGATGAGCGTTTGCAAATAGTTGATATCTGTTTGGAAGATGCTGAAAGTGGGAGAAAGACTTGCTGTGAAAACCTTGTTCTGACTTTATCACAGGAGCTAAATGCAACTGACACTCCCTCAAGTGAACTGATGCTTACAGAGGAAAAAGACTTATACAAGATTTTTTCCACAAAAAACAGTGAAATCCTTAAAAACATTCAGGATCTACGTGACAGAATTAGCAAAATAGGCTTGAAGGATCCAACAATTCCAGCTATTCAACAAAGGTGAATTTTAAAGCTCTTTTAATCCATCATTTCAGTGAACTCAGAGGGCCTGTGGCACCTTTTCAGTAGAGCACTGGCACCTGAACGTGTCTTGAAGTAACTGTTAATACTTCACAGAAGTTCACAGAAACTGTGAACTTAAATTTCACTGGTGCTGCCACATCCCAAGTGAGGAAGCCTCCTTCTTTATCTTTCCTTTTCAACTCCTGTGTATATATTGTTTTGAAGCAGCATCGATGAATTAAAAATAGAAGGAGGCTGATTGTTTCAGTAAGAAAACTTTGATGTGCAGGTCTTCTTCACTGATGCATGTGATGTGAAACTCTGCAACAGGAGGCCTTGTATTATTTTACTACACCCCAAGAGAGCCACTAACAGGATTTGTGTGTCTCCAGTACAGTTTCACAGGAGCTACGTACTGCAGCCTTGCAAAGGATGAATGAACTGTTCACTGCTGTTTCTGTGGAGGGTAAAAGGGAGGGGAAAGGAGCTTATAAACTCTGACCATTTTTTAAGCTGTGAAATGCCATGCTGTGGCAAAGCTTTCTTTCCTGGACCATATTTAAGATAGCTGGAATACACTTACATTTTAATACAAAATAATTAATGATATTAATACAGACCCTGTTGGTCTCTAGGATTTTGGATTACTTCCTCCAAGGGCTTCTTCAGCATAACTCATCTGAAGGACTGTGTCAAATTACATGAAGTGAAGATCAAATTAGACTTTTTATTATGTCATTTAATATAGTCAGTATGTGCAGCTCGGGATGAATTTCTAGGGAACTTAATCATTACATTGAGGAAACAAAATCAAAGGCTTACCTTAATATAAGGCTGTATTTCATTTTTTTCTAATCAAGGGTAAAATCATTAACGGAATTGGAAAAGGAACTGGATTGTGCTGCTGCTGAGATGAAACTGATGCAAGAAATTGCTAATAAGCTGCTACAGATCAAAGAGGAAAAAGCAGAGAAAGCAAATGAACAGTGCAGAGCTACAGAGGGCTTATGGGAGGATACAAAACTCTTGCTCGCTGAATGGTAAGGAGAAAAGCTACCTTATAAAGCACTATTGTGCAAGTGAGAAGCTTGCTTGTAAAAAGAAACAGCAAAAAAGCCTTAGAATGTAAAGTAAATGAAATACTAATACAGTAGCATGGGTTAGTGTTTTGATGCTGTAAAATATCATAAAGGTAAGAACTGCATATAGACATTTGCAGCCAAAGCTCATGAGTTTTCTATATTTTTGAGATCACAGTCCCATCATTTAGCAGGTATGCAGTGATGTGTTGGACCTAGTTGGGATCCAAGAGAAAACCTGACTGCTGCTGCTGCTGGGAGTGATGTGTCTTCTATATTTGCTGTGAATTTCATTCCAGCACATTCAGAAAGAAAAATAGAGGGGGAAAATAAATAAATAAGGAAGAGGGTAGCTGGGAAAACAGTCTCTTATGCAGGAAATGACTAAAAGGTGGTTTGATAAGTCTGTGAGAGTGAGGGCTGGGAAAGACTATGATTGATCACCCAGGGTGTCTGTACTGGCTAATCCTCACAGCTTGCACTAGTGTCACTCTGTTTTCATACCCCACTGAAGGCTGGGTTGAGGTGGTTGGTTGGTATTTCCCACTGTCCACCACCCAAGCTGTTGTGATATTTACTGCACTTTGTATTTCAGTTTACTGGTAACTGAGGTGCTTTTCAGGTGGAGAATATCATAAATAGAACTGGTCGGGTCACATCACAATAAAATGTGGATCAGAGGCATATGATGGTGAAGGGATTTCTGATTCCAAAATACGTCCAGATACCACACCAGGTATCATGCAGTATTGCAGGGTTTATGACTGGTGCACTTTATCCCCTCTTACCTCTCTTCCAAACGTAGTGAAAGTCTACATGTTTGATTATAGAAGGAAGCAGATGAGGTTGGTGCTGCTGTTTCCTGCTTAGGCCATAAATAATACTTCTCTTTATAATAGCCAGGAGCAGTGTGCAAGGGCTCTGGAGCTCCTCAAGCAGTATCAAAGCTGCAAAACTAGTCTGACCAGCATCATCCAGAAACAGGAGATAATGCTTTCACAGCAAACTTCTTACATGGGGAAGGAGAATTTGAACAGACTAATCACAAAGGTAAGTAAAAAAAACTTACTGAAAAGGAAGGCAAAGCCTTTATTGGGAGCGTTGAGGTGTAAAGTTGTCCTTGTACACTCAGCTTTCAGGGCAAATACTAAGACCTTGTTTTCACTTTGGCTTCCAAAGTGTATTTAGGGACCATACCCTGGTTTTGAATCTAGCTTTTCTTAGTGAATCAAGGTCTTGTTAAAGGGGAGGGATAAAAAAAACCCACAAAACCCCATAGAAGAATGATGATCTAGTATGAAAATAAGATTAAATCCTGTTGTACCAAAACCACATGTTAAATTAGCCATAAAACTGAATGAGCAGATATTGCAGGACAAGCCCTCTTTTAAAGTTTATCACTTTTTCATATAAAAATTTGACAGCCAGCTACTTTCTTCTTGTCTAAATGACACTGGACATGTTTGCCCATGACTAATGGATTACTAAACAGCAGCATGTCCATCATGACCCTTCTGCTGTGCAGCTTCACGTTTCTTGGCTGGGTTATGTAACTGGCTGTTCATTTTTAGACCTTCTGGTAAGACATCACCCATATCATTCAGGAACATTTGCTCTCAGGCAGAACCTGGGATGGCTAAATTTGAGAAGGAATGTAAGCAGTTTCTTCCCTCAGGCAATGGGGTGGTATCTCTGTGTTAACCCCCACCCCTTCAGCTGAGGCAGGGTCTTGGTTTCTCCAGTGACACCTCGTACCTTTCGGGCTCCTGCTGCACGGGACATCTCCTGCACAACCTGGTCCCTGCTGGGATGCAGACCCATCATTCTGTTACCAACCCTTAACTCTGTTACCAACCCTTCCTCCTCAGCTTGAATTTTGCAACTCCTGCCCCCAGAATTCTAGACCACAGTAATTGCAGCACAGTGCAGGCACATCCTTGAATGCTGATGATTTGTTATTTATAACTGTATAAAATAACAGATTCTCTGGTTCGCTCTGGTTTGTGAGTGCTGCAGGCACTAACCTGGCAGTTAGCTCCAGGAGGAGGTCACAGAATCATAGAATTGTCAGGGGTGGAAGGGACCTTAAAGGTCGTGTAGTTGCAAACCCCTGCCATGGACAGAGATGTGCTTGTCTCGGGAAAATCAGGAGAGCAGGGTTTTTTTGCCTAACACTAGAGGTCAGTGTTTCTTTTCCAAAGAGCTTCCTTGTTGTTTGTAAACACCGACATTGCGATTAAGCACAAAGAAGCAGTTTAGTGTTTAAATAGAAAGTAGGAAGCAGGGGAATTTCAGTTTCTGGCAATGATATATTTGACAATGGCTGTGTGTAAGTAAGATTTAAGCTTTATTTTTATTTTTAACAAGTAATTCAAGACCTGGGGATGAGAATGGCAGGTTGTGTTTTTCAGACCTGTAATACTATCTCAGACAGTTATTACATTGTGCATTGTTTATTTCTGTGGCTGAGATTCTGTGTGTGGATGTGCAGGCCCCTTGGGTCTTGCAGTTAACGACTTTTAAAACAAACTGTGGTTTTGGCTCTCTTAGAAATATATTATCCATAGTTCCCATTCAGCTGTTTTGAAGCAAAAAACCATAATGATACAAATTTCAACATGGTAATGTTCTGATCAGCATGGCAGGGATATAACAGCACAGGATAGATTCCTAGTCTCATCATACTATATAAACCAGATTATTTTGTGTAATGTTGTTGTTTCTCTAAAACAAAAAGAACAGTACAACACTTAAAAATGTTTTGCTGAATAAGCAGTCATAAGTAAACATGCTTGTTAATACCTATTTGGTCTTTTTTTTACAGATTGAAGAGGCAAAAGAGGAATTTAGTGAACACTCTGAAGATGTAGACAAAATAAATCAGATCTGCAAAAACCTTCAGTTCCAGCTCAATAAAATGAGAAGCTTTGAGGAGCCTCCGTTTGAGAATGAGGCTAACATTATTGTGGACAGATGGCTGGATGTATGTAAAAAGTAAATTATCAGGGTGGTCTTATCTGTTATGCATTATAGTAATTGATTATGATGCATGTGTAATATTTAGAGTAAATTAAATGCAATATGGCAAGGATTCTTAAGAGATAAATCCAAGTGTTTACCAGAGCAAAGCTTGCAGGGTGTCTATTGGCATAATGTTTCTGATCTCTAAGGTAGTTTATGTGGTGGATGCTCCTTGGCAGTAAATAATTTCAGGAAATGCAGAAAGGCAGTATTTGTGCTTTCTGAATGAGTCTGTAAGCTTCCATAACAACTTCTGTGGATTTAGATTTGGACAGAATCTGGAGAATAAATTACACTGCTGGTGCTTGTGGTGAGAAATGTTTGCCCCTGTCCATCCAAGCAGTGCATCAATACTGAGATTAGATGGTATTTACTGAGAGTAGATAAACATTAATGAGCAAGGCTCCTTCCTAAACCTGCCTTAAAACTGGCAAGCTGCCATTGTGATTGGTGTGTTTGGTGACATGTGTGGCAGGGATTTAAATATCTTCTCCATGACCAGGTCACTGTGAAGACACAGGAGATTTTTTTTTTTCCCTTGAAGCACTTGTTTTTGTGGGTGGCTTCCTCTTGCTCAGATTTCCTTGTGCTGCATTTGCTTTTAGAATATAACCATTTCTGAAATCTCTGTTTTCTGTATCTAAATCTCATGATAGATCAATGAAAAGACTGAAAACTACTGTGATAACTTGGGAAGAGCTCAGGCTTTGTGGGACAAACTGCTGAGTTTATCTGAGACCGTGGACGCCTGGGCCAGCGCAGAGCTGAAGAACGCGCAGGGGCGGCCTCTGAGCGAAGAGGACCTTACACAGCTGAAGGTAACTTGAATGGAAGCTTTTTACTCTTAACTTAGGCTGTAGTGATATGGGATTCAGACTGTAAAAGTGCACATCATGGAGAAATACCTGCACTGCAAAAAGCAGAGGGAGTTGTAGCATTTGCAGTTGTGTCTGCGTGGGTAGTTTCGGAGAAGATATACACAAGGTATTGGGAAACTAATAAATAGTTAGTGGATGCATACACTACATTGGTTTAAATTAATTCCACACTGCAAATGCTGCTTTGGACTACAGAAGGCCCCTCGTTCCTTTTGTTCTGTACAAACATACAGCAAAAAGAAGGCCTGGAAGCTTGTAGTCTAGAGTACAGTGGTGTATGTATTTCCTTACACCTAAAGAAGGAAGGGAACAGTGTGTTTATAGCCTAATGATTAGTGCAGTTTAAAAAATGCCTATCAATGAAGATACTGGAGCTTCAGAAATGTCTGGGCAATGCACAGGTCAGAAGGAGGTCACTGAGGTGGCCTGTTTGCTCTTGTGATCCTTGTCCTGCTGTGCTCCCCAGTGTCACTTAATGCAGCTGTACTGGTGGCTGGCTGCTAAGGGTCTCCAGGGGCTGCACACAGGCAGACATCAGCCCAGCCTGGGCTGCCCGTGCTCCTGTGGCACAAATTGTTGCATTAATTCTTGGTATGGAGGTGCAGTTGGGTGTAAAAGCACACACACCAGCTCTGTGCTGTTGAAGATTCTCACATACCAGGGTATTTTAATTTCTGACTTTAAGGCCGTAACTGACCAACTGTGCTGCTTTGTTGTGGTTCTAGCCAATATCTGCTAAACAAAATAATTTCTCTGCTTGAATGGTGTTGAGGCAAATATATCCCATGTCTACTTGTTTGAAAATATGCAGGTGTTTTTTTTCTTTTTCCTCGGTGTTTACAGGTTACAAATGTCCTGTTTTTTATTAAGCTTATTTGCAACATCACTGCTGCTGTTAGTGCTGCTCATTTCTTCTAATTTGCAGAGCAGTAAAAGGAGCTCTTGGTATATAGATCTCCCCTGTGAAACTAGTGTACATGCTGTGCAGAGGTGGAGATTTTGTCATGTTATTACTGCCTTTACCATTATATTGTTAAAATTTACCTGGGGTAGTTCAGGTCCCTGAGGGCTCCAGTAAAAATATACCAGCTGGCAACTGCATTTTAAGAGCCATTTTGTGATCTAGAAATTGCTCAAACCCAGCATGATGTGACCATGCCCCCAGCAAGCTGCTACTGGTGCTTGGGAAGGGCTGTGCTGGAGGTGGCTGTGCTTTGGTTATTCTGCTGCTCCCATGTGAGAGGAGAATTCTCAAAAGATGAAAAGGAAGAGGGCACGGGAAAGAGAAACCATATTGCCCATGAGCTATTATAAAAGCAGAATGGAAGGAGAGAAAACTGAACTCAGTGCATTAGTGTTTTTGTAAAATGATTTTATAGTGCAGAGGGCACCAGATTAATGAATCAATTTATTACTGTTTCTTTTATTGTTGCTACTGAAACTTTTCTACATTAACATTTATTACAAAAAAACCCCAAACCCGAGAACAAACCCCTAATTGTTGCAATGAGTATTTAATTAAACCCTGTGAGGGTTTAAGCCCAGTTTCCTTTGTGACTGTCCAGCAGAATACTGGTGTATGTGCTTTCCAGAAGCTTGTCACAAAAGTTCAGGGTAATGAATTATTTGACTGTATATTTCTAAATATAAAGGTAAATGCAGTATAACTAATATGACAAGTTCTCATCTCCCCTGTAGCTAGTATGCAAATGGGAACTCTTTTACAGGGCTGCAGCATGTGAATGGGTTTTGATGATTGCTTCTGCAGACACTGCAAAGGAATACTTTGTCCTGAGGGGATTTGGAATATCAATGTGGGAATATAAGACAATATGACTATTTTAGGTCTATTATGATTCATAATATGAAGCTGGTATTTTCCTTTGCCATTACTGTCTCATTCCAAAATCCATTCAAATGAGTAGAGGTCTTGTCATATACAAATGATTTGCAACAAAAGTGTTTACAGCATGTGTTGTATTTCTGTCACATCCCTACCAAAGTGTATCATCAGGATGCCAGTTCTTGCCAATTAGTTTATAATATCTGATAATATCTCTTAAACAGAACCAGAAAGAAATAAATACAAAATCAAGATTATTTTCTCGCAAATTCACTTGGGTTAATGTAGAAGTAAAATCATTAAGATGATTAAATTTATGCTACGTTTCCACTAACAACTGCTTTGCCTGAGAAATGTAGTCTTTCTAATACAAAAAAAAGTCAAAATTGATAAAAAGAAAATCAGGGAGTGGGCTGGTTACAGGAGCTCTCTATGTTAAAATGCAGAATCAGAATATTAGTAATAGAATTTTCTATCAGAATCATTAATATTTACTTTGGTGGGAAACACTGATGCATTTCTTTTTCCCACCTTTAGGCATGCTTACGAGTCCAAGAGCAGAAACTGCAGAAATTTGACAACACAGTGGCTGAGATAGAGGAACTTCTGAATAGTAATGAATCTCCACCAGAGCTACAGGTATGAAGAAGCTTTTACAGCTAATGTGCCAGTCAGTACTTGTGTTGGCCACAGTCATTTCTTGGTTTCACTTAAATCTACCCAAAGAAAAATGGAGGGATTTTGTTGGTTGTTAGCAGTGTCATTTCATTTGTTGTCTTTCTCAAGATGTTGGAACCAAACCTGTTGTTTTAAACACAAAGACCTCTCTCAGTCCAGTGCTTTTTAGGGACTTAGACCTGAGCCAATTATTTTGCAGGCCTGCTGGTAGAGGCCAATATCAGTGATACCTGGCTTTTAGCTATTGCCCAAGAACAAGGCACAATGACCCCCATCATGCCTTTGGGGATCCCAGAGACCCAGCATGCTGACTGTTTTGAACTGTACCTTTGCCTGGATATGGCTTTATGTAGCTTGCTTGCATGCAGCTGTTTGCACCAAGTGGTGCTTACTTTTGCTGTTTTCCTTTGGGATATAAGAAGGAAATCTTCATCTTTTTGTCTTGACTTCACACAGCAAAGAATAAATCCTTCTCTTCAGACCATGTTAGCCTACCTTGATCCTGCACCAGTGTCCTAAGCATCTGATCCCAGGGACTGTCAGATGCAGCTTGAGTTTGGTTTGGCTGTTTGTGTGTTTATCCTTAGCAGGCTGTGAACTCAGAGTTTCACTGGGTGATCTAAGGAGCTCAGGAAAGGACTCGACAGCCTTGTACTGTGCACACTGTGCTCCTCAGGAGCATCAGATGCCCTTGGAGTGGGGTTTCAGCATGTGGCCATGATCCCACTGAGTTGCCATCTCATGCAGTTCTGCCTTAAGGTTAAGGACTAGTCTTGAGCCAGAGCTCCCCACCTCTGCTGTCCTTGCCTGGTGTTTGTGTGGGGATCAGTGTGGGGAATTTGCCCTGGTGGGATCGTTGCAGGGAGGTTTGTTTCAGAGAGAGTTGCCAACCTCTTTTTTTCATGGCAGATGATGAGCATGTGAGACCTTTATCCAGCTGAGAGTAGACTTTGGAATAGACTGACAAATAAATTTGTTAGTAAAGCATCACCAGTAAATACATCACTAATAAAGACAAATAGAGATCATTCCTCCTCAGAAAACCAGGGCTTAAATACTATTATTTTTCAATTTGTGGAGTGGGAGGGAAAGAAACTGGAACAAACTGTAATTGAAAACGTCTGGAGTCCAGATCATTTCATTGCTTTTTATGTCTGTCATGGAGTTCTCTAATATTCTAGGAAATCAATCCAGTATAATTTCTTACATATATTTATTTCCAATTTTAAGGTCATCAGATCATCTGTTATGCAAAAGATGGAGCTAATAAAAGAGCTCTTGGCAACGAAGCAGGGGACCAGTGAACTCAGCGTGAACACAGCAGAACTGAAGGGGGACCTTGATCTGGCAAAGACACAGATTGGAATGACTGAATCACTTTTAAAAGCTTTATCTCCCTCTGACACCCTAGAGATCTTTACTAAATTAGAGGTAGTGTGCCACAAATTACGCCTCTTTTACAATTTTGTTCATGACTTCTCTCCTGGGCAAGTCTTTGTGTTTCTCCTGTGTATGTTGAAAACTGTTAGAGTAATTCAATTGAAGAGCCTGCCTTGAACATTACCTGTCAGAAGCATGAAAAAAACCCCTGTTTTCACTGGATCTTAGATCTAGTTAGTTAACCCCTGTGGCTATTGGAAATGGTTAGTGGTAGGCAGAACACCAGTATACCTCTGAAGATGTTTTGAAGCAGTAAAGCAGGTGTTGGCTCATGTCTTTTTTTCAAGACTGGGAAATATATGGAGGTTGACTTTGTGCCACCTGAGTCTGCCTGCAAGGAGAGCTCCCACTAGCCAGTTTCACCCAGCTTCCCATACTCTTTGCACCATGGAGAGAGGTGAAGAAAGAGCTGCTTCCTGCTTGGAGATTCAAGGCTGCCAAGATGTAAATCTCCTGTGGGGCACTGAGTGGATTATGCACATTCTGGGTATCAGGTCATTAGTGTTTGGGGCAGAGAAATAACAGGCATAGGAAGAAAGATGCAGTTTTTAATTAATTCTCTCAGGTTCCTCTAAATTACCTTTCAACCCACAGTGACTTGACCTTTTTTTTTTCTTTTTCAACTTTAGGAGATACACCAGAAAATTCTGCAGCAAGAACACCATGTGACATTGCTTCAAGAAGAGACTGATTGTCCTGATGTGGATGAATTACATAAGCAGCTTAAATGTGTCACTGATTTATTTAATAAGAAGAAGCATGTGTTTCAAGATCACTTTATTGGTGTTCTGAACCGTAAGCAAACATATCTCACATTTACATAGCTTTGTATGTTTGTGCTGACCATCATAATCACAGAAAGGTTCTGCCATTAGTTTACTACTGGTTCAGTGCCTGAAACTGCTTCACTATTTCAAACAGCTTCCAGGTTCCAAACAAGATAAAAGATTTGGATAAAAATTGCTTTGATTCCAACAAACCACTCATTCTGAATCAAAGTTTTTGGATTTTTTGCTTATTTTTGCATAAAAAAAAACCAACAAACCCAAGCAAACCAGATAAAAGAAATACAAAACATAATTCAGGAACAAATGTCAGAATATTTATTTTAAAAATACAGGAATAAAACACCTGCATTTTTTCTATCTTATCTGTGAAATAAATACTAAATATATAATACTAAATAAATAATACTTAAATGTGAAATTAAATACTTTTTGAGTAATACTTATTTGTGTGGAAATGAGAAAAGTTGCCAATAGGCTAATTCAAGTCTTGTTCTGAAACTGCTCCACATAGCACTGTCCCTCCTAGTTGAACAGCTATTTTGTTGTTAATTAACGTTGGGGTAAAAAAGAAAAGTATGAAATGCAGCATTTTCTGTCACATGCTCTATAGTGAAAAGGAACCTTTGACAGTAACACTGATAAATGTAATTACAAATTGTCTGAAATCTTCATGTTAAGTAGAATTTTCTTTTACAGAATAGAGTTAATGAAGAAAATTGGAATGTATCTTTTTCAGGTCAGTGCAAGAATTTTAATGACTGGTTCAGCAGCACTCAGCTGTCTTTGAAGGACAGCTTTGACCCCTCAGAAACAAAACTGATACTGGAAGAAAGACTGCAGAGGCTAAAGGTAAAGTATTTAAATGTTCTAATTTCTAAAGCTGATTGTTCTTGAAGTTTTACTTTTTTACACAGGAGACTATTCTTGGGAGCAGATTCACCTCCAGTGGTTTTGTAACTTGAGTCTGAAAGAAATTTTCATGTAACATAAAGCATTAGGAGAGTAAGTGGAATGAAAATAAAACGTTGTTACAAGGGACTAGCAGTGTAGAAGCTCAGCCATAATTGGGCAAGGAAGAGACAGGACAGTCATTGGTGAAAGTCAGTGGACCTTGGCTGAGTACTTCAGTGTGCAAAATGCTGAAAGTCAAATATGTAGAGTAAAATGTAATTCTGACACCCCCTTGGACTCAAATGTTAAAATTTTGTATTCACTTTGTAGTAGCCAGATTTTCACTCTTAAGTCAGACAATCAACAGAAAAGAGATGGAAAAGCCACAACATCTGCAAGAAGCAATCACAGTTCAGCAGCAGCAGAAGACACAGTGATGTCAGTGCTAGATTTGCATGTTCCTTGCCTATTTTTACTGTGTGTTTGTGCTGTAAAGGAAAAAATCCAAGCAGTTTATTTCATTTTCCCTTTATTTTACAAACAACAACTTTTCAATTTGTAAGTGGAATAATCAGCAAACTGTGAATTAACATATAAACCATTGCAGGAACTGGAATTGCTGTAGAAAATACTAATGGGGATAACAGGAGCTGAAAAACTCCTGTAACAGAAGTATTTGTTATACAACAGCAAATCTGACAAATGCATCTTGTGTTTGTGCTCTTATCCAGCACTTCCTAACATCTGAAGGCAAAGACAGAGATATTCAAGAGGTTAAAACTTTATTGACTAAAGTGAAGCATTACTTGCCCAAAGCAAGCATTAGCCAGCTGAACAGCCGGGTGAGAGATCAGGAGGCAGAACTACAAAGACTGATCTCCAAATGTCAGAAACGGGAAAAGGAACTTGGTGCTTCTCTCCAGCAGCTCAGTAGGTAGGGAAGTAATGTTGCTTCTGACATTTGAATCACAAGTGATAGAAAATGATTCATTGTTAAACAGCCACAGTCAATGACAAACAACACTGAGTTTTCTTAAAAATGGTATTTTAATAAAGGGTAGTGAGTGTTTTGTTTTGTACTTCATAGTTGTTTTTTTTACTTAGTAGCACACTGTTACATGGGAGTATGTGCTTATGGGTAGTTTAAGTGACATGAATCAAGGTACTCGGAATTAAGCCTGTGCTTCAAATTTTTGCTTGATCAGGTGCATGATATTTATGTTACATTTTCAGCAAAATATTGCTGTCAGCAGGTTTTAGTCATGTAGTACCTCTCATTTTCACCCCTGTCTGTGTATATACACTCTCCTTAGCCTTGAAGAAAACAACATGGTCTTGCAGGAGTGGCTCACTGCTCAGGAAGAAAAACTAAAAGAAATCAAAAAAGATGAGACAAAACTTGAAAACTTCTATAAAACACTGTTACTGCAGAGGTACTGTTCTTGTTCGGTCTCTAGCTAAGAGCTATTTTCTAAAGAAGATTGCTTCATGGTGTTACAACAAATAGGTGTTTAATTTTGTTGGTGGTGGTGTTTTTCAGAAAACCATTTGACTCCATGTCTCAGCTCACACATTCCTTGAGGGAGGCTGGGCTGACAGAGGAAACCATTTCAGAAGCTACTGATCTTATTAGTAGATACCACACACTGATAACACATGTAAGTGAAATATCAGGGAATACTGAAAGACTTCCAGTGGAAGGACAGAATTTTGAAGAACTTGCTCAGGATGTTTCTTGCTGCATCAGAAAACTGGAGGAGGCTGTGAATAACCTGAATTCACAGGAAAGTGAGTTGCCATCAGACGAAAGGATTAATCAGATAAAGGTATTGTAAATGTTTTACATGTATTTGTTTTACCCCTAACAGCTCATGCTAATATTGGGGGAATGCTTGATGAGTCAATATCTCATAGAAGATACTATCACTGCTGATTGCCTGTGGTGCTGTGGCTTACTGGGGGAGAGGGGGAGTGTTTGGCTTGGGGTCTTTTTGTTTGTTTTTGTGTGTTTTATTACCCATGTAAGATGAGCTTCTCTGCTGCAGCTCTGGGTGGAGCAGCACTGAGCTCCTGAGGTGCTGGTGGCCATGTGCCTTCCCATCATAGCCTGCTCCAGAGGTGGGGTGGGAGGGAGGTCAGTAATGTAGCTGGGGCATCTGGAGAGCCTCTGCAGCAGTGTTTGGCTTCTGAGGTGTCCTTCAGTGCTGTTCTGCTGGGCTGCTTCATTGCCTCTGGGGGTCTCTCAGACCCCACTGTCCTCTTTAGTGTCTCCTCTCTGATTAGTTAGAATGAGGATGCTGGGATTTAACATGGTTTGTTCTGTGGAAGATGTATTGTGACAAATATCTCTCCCTAAGATTTGGAACATTTTTATTTGTCAGAACTGTATTGGTTTTGTTAGGTAGAGAATAATTTATAATTCAGCCTCATTATCTCAACCTGTCTAAAACTTAAATAATTTACCCATTATGTATCAGTTATGTGATATATTGGAATGAGAATTCTTCTGTTTTGAACAGCAGTGTACAAAATATGAAAAAAAAAAAACTGGTAATACCTTTTATTGTGTAACCAAAAATAGTTATATATGTACTGCTTCTGGTTCTTGTTTAATACAGGAAATCACAGCTCTCAAAGATGCAGGAGAGGCCAAAGTACAGAACATGATAGCTCTAGGAGAAACTTTAATGAGAAATGAGAAAAATAAGAAGCCTGTGGTTCAGCAGACTATTTCTGAGCTCCAGAAGAAGTGGGAAAGCACCTGTCAGTTGGCCACTGAATACAGAAGGTAATGTGGAATTTGCCAAGAGGCAGCACAGATCACATACTGCTGTACTGGTTTTCTTCTCTCCTTCCTGCACCAGTTCATTGCATTTGTGCTCTTTGGTGTGCAGAGCAAGATGCCTACAAAAATACTTGTATTTCTGCAGTATTGAGGAGGGACAGATCACAGTTTGGATTGAACAGTCAAGTGAGGGGTGCAGCCAGGATGGATAAGGGGGATGTCAGGACAGCTGATGAGGCCTGTCCTGCTTGTCTCAGATTGCTCAGCCACCCTTGTAAAATAAAAATATGTGCTCCCTGTGCTCCTTGTTTCATTAGACTGTGCAGTGAGGATGCACTTGGTTTAACCACTGCAGTGAGATCCCCAGGCATGGTCCCCCAGCAGAGGTGGGATCTCCATTTTCACAGATACAAACTGCTTCAGAAGAGAGTTTGGGGTAAATACAGGAGGCTGGGATTTTTAAAGTAGAGTTTTTAAAGCCTGGTTTATTCCTGCTCTGTGAGAGGCTTTCTTGGCTACGGCAGCTGGTCTTGGTAAGTCATAGAATCATTATGGTTGGAAAGGACCTCTAGGATCAAGTCCAGCCTTCATCCTAACATCCCAAGGCACTTCAGTGTTCCTGGCACTGGAGCAACTGTATCTGAGAACAAAATGGATCCTTTAAAGCATATGAGATGATTCCAGGTGTGTTGTTAAACCTAAACTGAAGTTCTGATTTTGCACATGCCAATGCTTTCAAGATACTTATCTGTCATAACATCCAAGAGCCAGCTTTCAGTAACATCACTGGGAACTTTGCTCTTGAATTCAATGTAAGCTAGAGTAGGTCTACTGCTAAACTTAAAAAAAAAAATGTTCAGGGAATTAATTATTACAAATAAATAGTATTTTTGAGAATATTCAGTCGCCTTATTACTGAGCATGCAGTACCAGTAATGCAAATGGTGTTCAGAAAGAGCATGGGCTATATGCACTGAAACACAGCAGAATGCAGAGCACTCTTTCCACAGTATTTAGGAGACAGGAGATGAGATGCTCAGCATATCTGAAGAGCTGCTCAGGACCTTGCAGGATGAGGCCTGTGAATAACAGATGGGACACAGTAATGGCAGCAAGTGAGAAGCTAGGATACAGCCTCTTGTTAATGTACAAGAGGCTGGGCTTTATTTGTTGTTTGCCAAAAAATACAGCTCTTGAGAGGCAAAAACCAAAACACTTAAGCTTTGCTTTGTCCTCAGTTATCCTGCTGTACTTTACAGGATTATAACCAGACTTTATTTATTTGGATTTGTTTGTGTGGGATCATATTTTCAAATGTTGGCATTTAAGTTCCATCTGGAAAATATCTGTGCTTCATCACTAAATGTGAACATACAAATGTTACTTCTGTCTCACTGAACATAGCTGCATATTTCCCGTGGACAAATGCCATGTGTTGACTTGCAGCAGATCAGTATACATGTTTATAAAGTACACAAATCAAAATCCAATGTTAAGGTAAGGAAAGCAGGCACTGGCTTGTGCTAATGTGACCCATATTGCATATGCTGGTCTTCTTGTCTATATCTGTAAAATTCCCCTACCCCCATCTCAACCAATGCAATGTGTACCTTCTACAGAACATTCACTTTCAGGAGACTGTCAAAAGTAAGTTGTCAAGGAAAATAGATTTACAGCCATATTGTAGTTTTTAAACAGAACTTCTGCTGTAATGCTAAGAATTAAAACAGAGAGCATGAGCATCCCATCTCAGATACTAGAAACTATGTGTTTATAGTTTGAGGTTTAAGAGAGTTAGTCACTTGTCCTGCATTTGAGTCCAGTTCAGCAGCAGTAACTTCAAGTATTTTTTATTTTCATCACCCTGTAAATTCCAGCCTAAAGCTGATAAGTAATTTAAAAACCTGAAGAGAAGTATTCAGTATGCTCAGGTTCATTCTAATGGTTAACTTGTACACAATTTGATATTTTCCAGGTAACAAATTACATATATATA
>JANHGL010018112.1:0-27454 GCA_024611195.1 Ceyx melanurus
AGGGTGAAAGGAAGGGTAGGAGACTTTACAGTGGGTGTGTGCTACAGACCACCCAATCAGGAGGACCAAGTGGATGAGGCCCTTCACAAGCTGATAGAAGTTGCTGCTCATTCACAAGCCCTGGTCCGAATTTCTTTTTCCCAATGCTTCACAATTTCTTCTTTTCTTGGATACTTAATAGTGGAAAAAATGTATTGTTCAATTTTTCTGCCCCGCTTACTGTATGATGCGAGTTGTCAAGAGAGACACTTGCTGTTGCAAATGAATTCCCCTGAATTCACTGCTCCAGAGGAGCCTGAAGAAGAGCAAACTGAAAGCCTGGGGCACCACAGGGTGTGAGACAGTTTAACTCTGACCTTGTAGCTGTTGCTCATTAGAAGCGATGGGGAGCTGGCAGAGCTCAGATTTGCATGGGAATACCCTGTAGACAGCAGCTGTAGGTCTTGGCCCAAGCTCACTGGCTGAATGGAGGCCTCATCTCCAGTGGTGTCAGAAGCCCTCTGAGGACAGGGAATTCACTTGGACATGAATACCTCTTTGCCCATATTGTCCAGTGTCTCCCACAAGGGAAATTGCTAATGAGTCATGGTAATGGGTGCAAAGCTTCCAAACACTTATTCAGAGCTAATGAGCAAGCAATAACTGTAACTTTTTGTCTTCTGTTTTCCCCATCTCTTCCAATGTATATTTAGTCATAAAAAAGATCCCATGTCCTTGTAATCTTTTGGTATTATTGCTCATTATGTGAGATCCCTGTGAGGCATTCCTGTCTTTAATGTGAGCTGACATACTGCCTGCTTAGTAGGTTATCATGGAGCTCACACTTGGCCACTAAGAGGATGTGGAAGAGTTAATTATGGAGACCATCAACTATTCAACTTCTAAGACTGAAGCAGTGCCAGAATGTGATACTTAATGAGGAGTGAAGCAACAAGACTGGGTTTTGTTCAGGGAGCTTTGCCTGTTCTTCTCAATCTTTGGGGCAATTGAAGTCTTGTTCAAGAAAGATGTTTAAACTATCATGAACATGATCATGGGAGAATCTCAGCCTTAACATTTTTCTTATTCCAGAGGGTGATTCCCATTTTAAGAAGGTTTTTTTAAAAGCATAAATACAATTTTTAGGCCCCAAGTATAAATTAATGGGGCAGCTGAAATAAGCAGCACATTTTATAACCAAAAGAGAAATTTTGCAGGGCTCCCTAGAGAAAAAGTAAGAATTGTCAAAACCCAGCTTGAGCTAGACTCAAAGCAAAGGGAAGTAGAGCAAATAAAAAGCAAAACAAAACAAAACATGATGTTGCAATCAAATCGTTACAAAGTGAGGAAAGGGGTGGGGGAAGAGGTGCACTATGCAATAAGAATGAGTTACAATTAACGTAGGTAATGTTCCAAAACTAAGAAACTGTTTTGCCTTTCTGTTCAGGAAAGATGATTCAGTTCAACCTGATCACAACTATACTTTTCCACCCTTTTTCAATTCCTGGGGTGAACTAGGAACTGGGAAGGTGAATAGTGGCTCTGAGGTATAACAGAGAGACAACTACCACACTGAAGGTGGTTGAAAAAGTTTGAGGGTCTAATGGTCATGCCTGAAGGGTTGGTTATATATTTCCCAGGTTTCTGCTACAATTTGTACATTAAGTCTTTTCTTTTTTTTTTCTTTTTTCTTTTAATAAATCCATTAAGTCTGAGTTTACACCATTTGACTAAAGAACAGAAAATATCAGGGACAGGCAGATGTGCTAATCTAACCTCAGTATATGTGGGAAGTTGTAGAGGGACTGGGAAGTTCTCAGACCCTGGTGGAACATAACATTGATACTGACCTGTGAGAAAGCTTTAATGGGAGTTCTCAGGCTCTGGTTGAGTATGAGTATTGATTGACTCTGAGTAGCTTGTTAGGAGAAAGGTTATGTAGGCTGAGAGATAAGGGGAAGTTGAAGAAAATAATGAGAAGCAAGTGCTGAGAGAATGCAGGTGTTTTGCTAATGTTGTTAGATACCAGGCACTATAATTTGACCAATAAGGAATTGGAAAAAGAGACAGCAAAACGTAGCCTATAGAAAAAAAATACACTTGTTTTGCCTGCTGTGCTGTAGAGATAAAAGATTGATGGAAAAAAATAAAGGGACTTTGGCTTTGGGTTTTTGGCTTTTTGGGCTTCAGCAGATAGTGTCAGCTTTAGCTTTGTGGTTTGGCCTGAGCTTTGGCTTTTCCACCCTGAACTCAGATATTATCATGCCCGTCTGAACTTTGATAAGTATATATGGAGGACTATTTACTAATTTGGGAAACAAAGAATGAGCAAGTTAGAGGAAAAAGTACAACACAAGGTTTTCAGATGTTGTGCCAAATTTATAGGATACCTTTGAGTAATATAATAACTGATCTCCTTGGTAAAGAAATGCAAGAAATTGAAATTATTTGATGCCATGATTCACAGGCAATTAGATAAATTGGAGAAGACAGGGATTAGAAAGTAGCACAGGAACTTTGATAACAGGGAGATTGCAGGAAGAAATGCTGTAAAGGGAAGAAAGGTTACAGGACTTTATCAAGGAGCAGTCTGGGGGCCTGTCTTGCTTAATGTTGTTATTAGTGACTTTGGCTCAGAAAGTAGAGAGTTATTGAAATAGCTTTCTGTTACTGACACAAGGTTGTGAGACTCATCAATAAAAGGAAGATCAAGATTTTGTGCAAGAAGAATTGGATGACCTTGAAGATTAAGAAGTAGAAATGTCATAAAATGGAACGGTACCAAGTACAAGGTAATTCACCTAAGGATTAAACTTAATCCACTTTGTTGTAAATTGGGCTCTGAATTTAGAGAGATGCTAGTGGCTTGGTCCAGATGAGAATGCATTTGCTTTGTCTACAGATTTGGCTCTTTCATGGCAGAGGAGGATGGGACTAATCAAGTACAAGATGTTTTTTGAAAACCTGTGCTGTATTTTGCATCATGAGATGCCAGTGTGATGCAACGGGGGAAAAGGCAAATGCAATCCTATCTGGAGAGCTGATAGAAGAGGGACTTCAAAGCTGTTGTGCATTTGGAATCCAGAGTGCTGTTCTAGTTGCTCATGTTGAAGAAGGGTGAACTTAGAAATATGTTCAGTGATGGTTTGTTTTAAGGAAAATGAGATACAAAGGGCAAAGATGATTTGTGTCGCATAGTAAAATGATAGCAAAGAGGCAATATGATTGCAGTCTGCAAATCCAACAGAGGTTTGCCCTCTTGGAAAGAATAATTTAAGCTAACAGACAGTCTTGGCACAAGAAAAGCAGGGTATGGACTGGTGATGAATGCATTTAGGCTAGAAATTAGAAGAAACTTTTTCACTGGAGGAAAAGTGAGGCTCTGAAGCAGACTTCAATTACAGAATTTGGAAGAGCACAATTTTGTTCCTGTCAAAAAAAAAACAACAAACCAAACAAACAACAAAGGCAAAAATAGTACTAGTTTGAGCTGGAGCCTAGTCTGAACAGGTATTTTATATATATAGAAATAATAGTAGTTTCTTATCTGTCTAGTTTTCAGTTCACATCATGAAATTTCACAGTTCTCCATTTGTTAATGAGAATAATTTTAATTCCTATTGTACAATTTATCTGTGTTCAGTTTTATAACAGAAGGTACCTGAGCATAAGCCAAGGGCTGCCTAAGTACTTTTCTGATCAGAGGAAATCAGTTGATTTTCCATGAGAAAACTAAATACTTATGATTTAGCAAACAACTTCTTTTCCAGGCAAAGCCCTTTAAAAAAAAAAAAAATCCATTTATTCATGAGCAATTTTGAGATAAAAATGAACAAACTATCGATACAATGATCACAAGTCATGCTTCTGTTGCCATTTTTTTAGCAAAATTCTTGCTTTACTATGGCTTTGTCTACCACAAAGTGCTTTCTAACACACAGCATCCTCTCATACACTGTCACTTTGAGGAATCAGATAGGCTGACTTTTGATTCAGAAGCATAGTTTTGTCATGTCTATGTGCTGGACATCTAGCAGGGTCCTGAATGTGACAAAAACAACTGTATGAAGTGATCAGTGAATTAATTAATGAAGTGATTATAAATAAATAAAATAATTTTGTATGCTCTGGATTGCAATGCATGTAGTTTTCCACAGAACACAGACAGGAGTAAGGCAAGAGGTCTGACTTTTTAATGGCATTTTGTAAATACTTTGAAAAGATGGTAGCTAACCTCCTTAGAAAAGGCAGTAGCACCCATATTGTCTGCAAAGCTTTACCTGGAAAATCTATTTAACTTGCAGAAACAATTGAAAACAAAAGATTCAATATTAAAAACACAAATATGGAGGTTTTATTACTTTTGTCCCCTCCAGTCCACACGAAAAATGAACACCAGCAGCACAAGTCCAGGGAGTCTATTCCAGTATACTTTCATATTCCCCTGTAATGTGTCTTCCAAAAACTTCTATCAGCTTATTCATAAGCCCACCTGAGACTTCTTTCTGTGTACAGAGCAGTTAACATCACATCCTTCCTGTTAGCATTTGAGCACTTCATCAGGTAATAATGCTCTGTAGCATGATTGAGAACACAACATTCCCAGTCCTGAGATGCCCAGAGGTTTTCCATAAGCCTAGTCCTATGTTCCCTGGGAAAATAAATCACTTCCCCCTGATTTTTCCTGGTTCAGCTTCCATTTAGGTCTTCATAATTCTTAGGAGACAGTGTCTTCATATTATTAACTACTGTTAGTGATGTATGCTGGTGGAGCATTGCCCATTGCCATAAGGCCAAGGGCTGGGTCCTGCATTTCAGTCACAACAACCCCCTGCAGTGCTACAGGCTTGGGGATGAGTGGCCTGAAAGCTGCCCAGCAGAAAAGGAGCTGGGGGTGCTGGTAGACAGCTAGCTGAACGTGAGCCAGCAGTGTGCCCAGGTGGCCAAGAAGCCCAACAGGACCCTGGCTTGCATAAGAACAGCATGGTCAGCAGGAGAAGGAAGTTTTTGTGCCCTTATACTCAGCTGAGGCCTCATCTTGAGTACTGTGTTCAGTTCTGGGCCCCTCATTACAGGAAAGACCCCGAGGTGCTGGAACGTGTCCAGAGGAGCTACCAAGCTTGTGAGGGGCTGAGAGAACGAGTCGTATGAGGAGAGACTGAGGGAGCTGGACATGTTTAGTTTGGAGAAGAAGAAGCTGAGGGAGGACCTCATTGCCCTCTACAGCTACCTGGAGGGAGGTTGTAAAGAGGTGGGGGTGTGTCCTTAATTACTAATGACAGAACCAGGGGAAATGGCCTGAAGTTGCAGCAGGGGAGGCTTAGATTAGATATTAGGAAGAAATTATTTAGAGAGAGAGTGGTAAGGCAGTGGAACAGCCTGCCTAGGGAGCTGGTTGAGTTGCCAATGCTGGAGGTACTTGAGAAAGAAATTGACAAGGTGCTTCAGGACATGCTGTAAGAGTAGGAATGTAGGGGACTGTGTTTGGTGTGGTTTGGTTTTGGTTTGGTTTGGGATTTTTTTTTAGGTATGGTTGGACTCAGTGATGTAGGAGGTCCTTTCCAACCATGATTATTCTGTGATTCTGTGACTGCAGTTGGAGCTGGTATCCATAGCTTGGATCACAGTGCACAGGAGAGTTGAAAGTTGTTCTGGCCACCTCACATGCTGGTACAGGGTCCAGTTCTTTCAGTGTCCCCGTTGACAGCTTTCAGACAGTGACATGTCCATGGCCTTAGGCTGCAGACCATGGTCTAGGTTCCAAAGTCCAGCCTCTTTAAGAATTGCTTGTCATGAAATTGGATGATCCAGCAGTGCCAGAAACATAATGAAGCTGCAGAAGTTAGAGCTGATTTAATGAGTTAATAAAAACAAGCACCCAGCCCACTGCTTTCTGGCTGTGTCTTAATGAAACTATACAGCACAGCATTCCTGGCCAAGACATGGTTTGGAAGGTATATATTCAGTATGCTGGCTTTTATGTTCAAGTTGCATTAAAAGCAGCAACATAGGACACAAATTTTTTCCTGTGGATGCAAGTTTTTTTCTTGTAATTAGGTTGAATATAATTTATTAGTATCATTTTTGTCCTTTTCCTGAACAAAATTGTCTATTGCCAAGTGCCTGCTGTTTCTCCTGCTTGCTATGATAAAGCACCATTTGGGCATGCCCGACCCTTTGGGCTGACACCAGGAGACCAAGAAATCTCATTAAAGAATTGAAAAGACTTTGTGAGGCTGAAATGTCTCCTGTAAATCCATTAGTATCCATATATAATATACTCTTCATGTTTCTCTTTCAAAGCTGTCAAATATCTTTGACAGTATCTTCTTTTCTTTAAAAATTTAAACATGACTCTATATAACTACTTAGAACAGTGAAACCATTTGCCCTTTCATGAATTTATACTATGTTTTTAATTACAAATCAAATGATAAGCAATTTCTTTTCCTTGGCAATTCAATTGAATCAATTGACCTCATGTGCTTGGTGAAGCAGCATCCAAAGGAGAAGCAGTGTCCTTGGTTTAGACACCACCACTGAATGTACTTGCTCCTTGTATATCTACAGAAACACCAGTCCTTTGGTCAAGGACCTAATTGAATATCAGAAGTCATCATGTTACAAAGGTATTGATCCTGATGCTTCCCTTTTCTGCACAAAATTTCCTTCAGAGGGAATATGTAGCAGTGACAGTTTTGGTAAAGATCATCTGCAGCTCTCGACTGGTTTATGGGCCAACCTATTAAACCAAGGTCTTAACAGCTCTGCCTTTCTCTTTGTCCTTCTTCACTGGGCAGCTCCTCCTTCTCAGCAGCACACAAAAGAAAGAACAAACCTACAAACCCAGACACAAGTAAGAAATCAGACTGCAAAGGACCAGACCCCCCAAAAATGGGGCTTTATAGATCTTTGTAAACCCTAGGACAAGCAAGAACAAATGGGTAGAATAAAAATATGTCAACTTAAAATGAGAGATGAGGGTTCCCTCTGGGAGAGAGCCTGTTAGCTGTGGCTTCTTCCTGTGATTTGTATGAAAGGTGTCTGTGACATCCTTCTGGTTGGCAGTGAGGTGCAAAACTAGCTAATAAGAAGGAAGCAGTTCTAGCAGACACTGAACAAGGCAAAGGGTAGATACTCTTCATCACAGGAAAAATTCCTCAGGGCCTAATCAGCAGTGCATTATTGGGAGGGTGTAAGCATGGTCCCTGAACCTGTGAAATGAATTGTTTAGGGACTTTGTTCTTTTAACCTCCCCTCTTTTCTCATTGCCCAGTCCTAATCCCTTTCACAATGTCTGCATGCACATTGTAATGGCATTCCAAGAACATGCTGTCCATCTGTGGAGAGCCTCTAATATTGCCTGTCTTTCTGAGGAGATGGTAAGATTGTATGTGCTCAGATGAATGCTGCCACATGCCATGTCTGTGCTGAGACAGCTTATAATGAGGTAGACCTTAGTCACCCATCTGTCTTTCACAGAGGACCTTGCATACCTATTCTTCTCTTTTCCAAAAGAAACTGCAGGCAATTAGAATCATCCCAAGGTATCCTTGGCTTGCTGCTTCTAATCTACATTTTTGAAAAAGAATCAAAACTGTGAGAGGAAATTGTGTTTGGTCCTATACTTTTTCAAGGTCTGGAAGAGAGGAGCAGGGGAGAAAAGAAATGAGATATATTTATAAACCATAAACTCAGAGTACATTCATCTGACGATTCAAGGTCTTATTTAAGCACACACACTGATGTAAAGAATAGACATGTGTGCACTGTGCCTTTTATTCCTCTTGCCTTAATAAGAGGCTACAGTGGTGTAGCTGCTATTCCAAGTGACTAAATATGTTATGTAAATATGTTACCTTATTCTTTTGCTGCAGTGTTTTGTACACAGTTGTTTTTGTGTTGAAGCATATATTTTTGTCATTTCTTTCTGGATTAAAAGGTGGAAAATGCAATTAAATAAGTTTCTAACTTAGGCTAATGCAGGTGGGTTTGTTAGGCACCATCTCTGCTGCTGTTACGGGACAGGCTCTTCCCTCTGAAAGTGAGTGTTAACAAAATCTGCCATAGAGCAACCCACCACTTGAGGTTGTCACTCAAAAGCATCTCTGGAAGTCAGGTGTCTGTGATTGTTTGCACAGCTGAATAGCCAATGACAACAGCAAAGGTAAGAAGGGATGTTCACTAACTGGGGCTTTGGACTCGGGAGTCTCTTCTCTGAACCCCATTTAACAATTGGAGTGTGTTTTAGCTGCAGAGGCTGAACTGTTTGCTGCCTTAGCCCTCCTCCTGCCAGAGCTTCATAGAATCATAGAATGTTTGACTTGGAAGGGACCGTAAAGATCATCATGGACAGGGCCACCTCTCACCAGACCAAGCTGATGAAAGCCTCATCCATCCTGGTCCTGAACACATCCAGTGACAGAGCATCCACAACTTCCCTGTATTCCTGTAGCTTCATACTTAACTGCTGCATGAGGCATATTTCTAGTCCTCAGCCCTTCATTTCAACACACATAGAATGGAAACTGCACAAGCCAAAAATAAGCCACAGCAGCCAAGGAGCATATATGTCCCTCTCAGCCATCCCTTCTCTGCCAGCAGCAAAACCTCAGAGTGTGAGAGACATGGCTGAATTTAGAAGCCACTTCAGCCAAAAGGCAGCTCTGCCTTTGGCCACAAATGCTTGGAAATGGAAACATCTCCTGTTTATTCTCCTTTCAGGCTTCTTCTCAGAGCTGTTTGCTGGGAGTCAGGTTTCTGAGCGAGCGACTAGCGTGTACAGTGCTTTAACACAGCAGAGACCTGATCTCCTTAAGGGCCCTTCAGCACAACTGTTGAAATGCCTATTTAAAAATAATTGCAGCAGGCTCTTGGGTGAAAAAATAGCATTTTTGAACTTTTATGTAAAGTGACCGTTTGTTTCCAGGGAGCATGCTCATGGCTGTATTCTACATATTTGCACAAAGATGTGTAACTGATGCGTGAAACCAAGATTGCATTTCATCTTATAAAGAAGAAATATAGCTATTTGTGGGTTTGGGTTGGTTTGGTTGGTTGTTTGTTTTGGTTGGTTGGTTGGGGTTTTTTTGTGGTTTTTTTTTTCTGATACAGACTGGTTACTAAAGTAAGAAGGAATACAAAAGAAATTAATCTGGCTTCCTTGGTAAATCATGCCTGATGTTATGTTATCATGCCTGATATCTTGTCTGATATCCCCAGAGAATACCCACCAGCAAGTTGAAAGCTTATGGGTAGGAATTAGAAATCAAGGCAGCAAGGGGAACCTTGTGGTTGGAGTCTACTACAGACTCAGGCAGGGGGGGTTGGACTAGATGATCTTCTAGGTCCCTTCCAACCCCTAATATCTGTGAATCTGTGAAGAGGAAACTCTTGATGAAGTGTTCCTACTCCAACTACAGGAGGTATCAAGTTCACAGGCTCTTGTCCTGCTGGGAGACTTCAGCCATCCCAACATTTGCTGGAAAAGTAATAGAGCCAGCAGTAGACAATCCAGGAGGCTCCTGGAGAGCCTTGATGACAACTTCCTGAGGTAGGAAGTAGACACCCCCACCAGAGGGGAAGCAACACTTGATCTGGTGATTACCAATGAAAATGAGCTCATCAGGGATCTCAAGATTGGAGGTAGCCTGGGTGGCAGTGACCATGCACTGGTAGAATTCATGCTACCTAGAGTCAGAGCTCAGTCAAAAAGCACAGTCAGGACCTTGAACTTCAGAAAAGGAAAATTCCAGCTCTTCAAGGAGTTAGTTAATAGGCATATATAATTCCAGCCACTTTCCCATTTGTGTGCAAGGTGTAGGATGTCTTTGAGAGCCCCTTGAAGTGTGAATTTACCACTTGACCCAATCTTCATCTGGTTTCAGACATCTGTGTTTTTGCTGCCTCCAACAGGATCACATTGAAAATGGCCCAGATTAATAGAAATGGGGAACTACTGAACCTCAGGCTTCTGTTTCCTGCAGTACTACTCATGCTGCTTGTTTTCTCTACAAGATAAATAATATATTCTCCTCTGAATATTTCACCTCTTCTTTTTGCTCTGTAGTCAGCCTGTGCTAAACATCACAGTGTTTAAACCCAAGCTAGGAAATTGTGTTCAGCAATACTATGTAAGTACAAAGCTGAACCAGCACATGGGACAGATTTCTTTTAACTTTAATGTCTCCAGTCAAAGGCTTTTATCTGAATGAGTGAGAAGGAGAACAGAGGTGACCTTTTCCTGGACTACCAGATGGAAAGTTTGCACTACTGGAAGAAATTGCTCAAGCTTCTACCTGCTATGCACACGTGCATCTGGGAAAGAGCAGTGTGCCTGACAGAAGGGAAAAGACTGGATGAGATTTAGCACAAAGCAGTTGGGTGGACTTATTAGGCACCAGCTCTAATGTGAAACTGTCACGTGAGCTTCAGAAGTGGGTGACTGATGTGGGAGATTTTGTAACTGTCTGTTACTTCTGCTATGGGGTTGCCCATTAATGAAGACTTTGTACAAGCTGATCAAGATAAGGCTTACCACTAAACAGAGGGGGGGAATTTCCACCCCTGATGCCTTGGAGGTGATTGCCCCTGAGCTGCTCTTCCCAGGCTTAAGCTTGTAAAACAAAGGCTTCATTCACAAATGACCAAGCTGGCCTCCTTTCTCCCCAGCTGCATTCCCCACATCAGCACTACCCTCTTCCCTCTCCCTTTCCTGCCTGCCCCAGCCTGCCAGGGAAGCTCCCTGCAGCTCTGTCACTGCATTCCTTGCCCTCACCCCCTTGTACATTGGGTAAAATGTTGATTGTTTGTCTTCCTTCTCCCCAGCCCCACCTCGCCTCTCAGATGATGGATAGGCTGCAGAGCAGACACTGTGGAAGACAAATACACCAGGGAAATTTCAGCATGTGCCACAAAGTGGAGATGACTTGCTGAGATTCCCAGGCAGAGCAGAGAGATGCTGTGCTCCCACTTAGCACAACTGCCTGGGCCAGGCCTCAAGCTTTCCCCCATGGCTGCCTATGACCCCTCCTCCTTAGACTCAGGGGCTGTCTTTCACACTCCCTGTTGCTGCAGCCACTGCAGTAATTCTACATGTGCCCTCTTCGAAGCCATGCCACCGCTGTTAAATGTATGACCCACAATAAACATCTCCACATTCAAAGAGTGGGAAAGGCAACTGAAGTGGCAGCTTTGTTATAAAACAGAAGATCCCAGGTATATCCAGATGGTAATTGAAATGCAGGAAGTTTCAGGAAGCAGCTCTGGTTTCTAAACGTGAATTTACTTTTTGTTGAATGTACTTCCTCTCCTATGAGGGCAGACTGGGATAGTTGGAGGTGTTCAGCCTGGAGAAGGCTCCAGGAACACCTCATTGCAGCCTTACAGTATCTGAAGAGGACCTGCAAGAAAGCCAGGGAGGGACTTTCTACAGGGACTTGTAGTGATAGGATGAGAGGTAATGGTTTGAAACTGGAGGAGGGGAGATTTAGATTAGAAATTAGGAAGAAGCTCTTCACAGTGAGGATTGTGAGACACTGACACAGGTTGCCCAGGGAAGCTGTGGATGCTTCATCAGTGGATGTGTTCAAGTCCAGGTTGGATGAGGTTTTGAGCAACCTGTTCTAGTGGGAGCTGTCCCTGCCATGGCAAGGGAGCTGAACTAAATGATCTTTAAGGTCTCTTCCAAGCAAACAAAAAAAAACCCTCTATCATTCTACTTTCTACAACAGTATCAACTATAAGTGGTGAATGGAAAAGCATTTGGCACCCTTTCTGTGCATACCCTTGATAGATATGCAATGGTATTGATTACAGTGGGCAGCTTTTTGCAGCAGAAACATGCTACACAGAGATACTGGGTTGAATGTACATTCATGCATACGTGCATGTATGTAATTAATATTTTTGTGTCCCTTATGACTGCCTTGCCCCCGAAATTGGTGTGGTGTAGCCTGGCATGTTCACCTACAGTGGGCTGAAACTTTTCCACAAAGCTTTTCCAACCTCTGGTTTATTGATGAGGAGTGAACTGCTTGGCAGTATAGCAGAGCCTGAGCTGTGCCACTGACAAGCTTTGTGGGCTTGGGTGTTCATCTAATCTCCACTTTGGTCCCTTTGGCTGCAAAGAAGAAATCAGGGTGCTTGCCTGTCTGTAGCACTGTGGTAGAACTTGGCAAACATGCTTGCATATCTCCTGCTGAAAGGCTCAGCAAAATCACAAAGGCAGAGCTGTCTGGCTTCCATGTCCAATGTCACCAGACATCTTGAGAACAGAGCAGACAGGACAGGTGGTGGAAACATGGAGGGCTTCAATACCTCAACAGATGTTGTTTGTAGAGATCTGAACAGGTATTCTTGGCAAAACCAGCGTGCTAAGAGAAGCAGCTTTGAAGGGTTTCATCATTGCAGAGGTCCCTAGCTTGTTTTGCCTGTAGCTTGCATGACCTGAAGGGACTAAAAGGTGGACAACACATGAGGTCTGTTTTGCAGAAATTGTGATTTTTACTGTCAGAGTTCCTGCTGGATTATTAGGCACATAGCCAGCACACTGGGTGACTTTCATTGACTGTTGGTAGGTGCTCCATGAGATAATAAAGATGGAAAGGTTGTGGACACTCAACCCAGCTCTTGCCTATAGGACTCTCTGCAGGGTGAGAGATGGCACCTGTTTTGAGGCTTAATTGAGCATCTGCCACCAGGGCTGCATCAGCCACATGTTTCAGTGACTCAGAAGTCAGTTTGCATTAAAAGAAGAAAATTAATTTGTCGCTGCAAATTAGAAATTGATTGCAAGGGTACAAACTGCAAGTAGACTTGCAGCGCAAAAGGTATGGGCCAGCTCTCTCCTCAGTTGTTAATTAGGTCTCTGTCCTCACTGGCACCTTTCTTGCTTCTCTTAGTTTCCATTTTCTTTCTCCTGCATGTCTCAGTCAGGCATGAAGATGCATGTCCATACGTGTGTGTTTGCAGCTGAACAGGAGCCAGGCTGGTGCCTGAGTTGATGAGTGCTGAAGTCAGGATGTGCGCTCTAAAAGGTTTCTGTTGATGGCCAGAGTGCCTAATGTGCCTACTTTACACCTATTTAAACAGTTGCATTTTTCTTAGTGGTAATGCAGTATTCTTTATTACCAGCTTACTTGTGTGGCCAATCCTGCTTGCTCATGAAAATTAATTCCTCCATCTAATCTCCTCCTTACTGTCTAGTTGTTCTTTATTTTGTTGTACAAGGTGTTACTCTCTACAGAGTTTCAGGAGACCCCATTCAATGCCTCAGTCTGGAGAATGTTTTCAAGAGAGGAGAGAAAAGGAAATCAAATCCTCATTTTACCTTTCTCATGGAGAAATCACTGGACAGCTGAGGCTATGTCTTTGAAAGCAAAGGGGCTGCTCAGGTTATGAAATTCTCAAACATTAGCTCAGCATGGCTGAGCCAGGGCACAGGGAGATGTGTGAACCCATTAATCATTGCAGGGCAGCTGCCAACTCCCTGAATTTAATTAGGGGCTTCTAATATTTACGCTGTTTTGAGGGGGTTTTTGGTACTGCTGATAAAGGATTTCATTCCTTTCTCGTGGGGCTGTGCAGACAGCAGAGGTGTGAGTTTAATTCAAGGTTACTGAATGACTTGCAGCTACTGGGGGAAATTATGTTACTCAGCATTGTTTTCCTTCTGAAATTGCTGCCTTGGCAGCATCTCAAGGAGTTTTGCATATTTGTTTCTTTAAATTTCCTGTTCCTCAGACTGCTCTGTCTTCATAGTTTCCAGTCATTGCATCTTTATTAAAGATCTCTATGGAAGTAAACAGCCCATCCTTCCAGTATTCCTGCCTTACAAGAAGGAAGCAGGAGTGGAAGTGTTTCTTAATAAGGGGAGGAGGGGAGGTTGGAAAGTATGCTATTGCCAGTGTAATAGGTTGAAAAATAATTTGTCTGACCTCAGATTATGCTTCAAATAATAGACTTGAATAGATTATTATGCTTAAAAGAGCTCCTTTGACGATGTCTGTCTAGGGACAGTGCTCACTTGCAAACAAGCCACCCACAGAATTGTGAATTTTCACAGCCCCATTTGCCTCTTTTGCCCCTTCCCAGCTGTCACTTGCAGCCTTCTTCCCAGGAGGAAAAAGCAAGGATGTTGTAGGAAAAGGAGGAACAGAACAGGCTCATCCCTCAGTATTTGCAAGGTAACGCTGGCCTACTTAAACTCTGCCTTCCCATGGGGTGGCAGGTGAACTGGATTTTCCCAAGAGAGCTTTATTCTAGCTTCACCCAGCTGTGTAACTGCAAATATGATGAAAGAAATTTTGTGGAAAATGCCTCCTCCTTTGCATTTCAAGCGTTGCAAACTCTATTACCAAGCATACCCAAGGCAGCGGGGCTGAATCCGGGTGTTTATGCCAACGTATCTGCTTTGATTTATGTGGGATTGCTCATCTCTTTATAAGTGAGTTAATGTGAGGGTAATCTACCCCCTCCCCACCCTCCCCCCAGGGTTGGTGCTGCCTTGCTTTTGCATCCGGTTACTTTTTGTGCAGCCCTTTGTCTACATTGAATATCCTTTGTAGGTCAGCTGCCACGCAGGGAGCCTACATGTGTGCAGGGTTTAATTGGTCTCACAGCTCTTTCCCATTCTCTTCTTTGCTTCGCTTACAAAGCTCATCCTTTGCCTCCCATTTTTGCTTCCCAGGAGAAAGGCAAGATGATGATGACGATGCATCCTCTGCTAATGGACCCTGCTGAGACAGTGGTTTTGGCTGCAAGGGAGACTTCACAGGTATTTTGCACTTCACTTACCAAACTTCCTCTACGAGAAAAGGGAAAGGAAAATCACACACTTCCAGTGATTCGACCTCTTTCCTGGGACCTTTGCTGAAGCTCTTTCTGCCTTGGTATTATCTGTAAATCAGCCTGGACTTGGTTTTTACACTGCAGCATCTCCCACAAAGCACAGGGCAATGTGAACGGGCCATGTTTACTTGTCAAGAGTTTCAGACTAAACACGAAGGTGCTTAAGCTGGGGATTTTGAAAGGTGTTACATTAGCTAGGATTCCAAATCCTCCTGAGCAGGAAAAGGCTTAATTCCTCCTAAAAATCTCATCCTTACAAAATAAATGCTAGTTATCAAACAATAATACAGACTTGATATGACTTCATATGATGGCTGAGAAGAGGCTTATTGTTAAAGTCTATCTTTGCTGTGTTTACCCCCTCTTACTTTCTGTGGCAATCTTCTTGCCATAATAATGCTAATGGATTGTTTTGAGTTGGTTTTTTTTATAAAAACAAAGTTGATTCATATCCTGGGAGAAGTGAGGCTCAGACCTAGCTGATCAGTTTTAATCTGTTTGTATTTTCAGCAATAAAAGGAAAGGCAAACAATAAGGTCTCACTTGAGGTTTAATACCAGTGAAGGCTGTGGATGTAATTTAAACTTTGCAAGGCTTTTGGTGGGAATGTTTCACAAAAGACACTGTCTCCTTTGGAACAAATGTGACCAAATAGTGGAATTTATTTCTTAATTATTTTTCTAGGGCCCCTCTGTTTCCAGAACGATCACAAACACTTCACATAGAGATTTGCTGCTTTGGAGTGGCATAAGGGAGGACCAGCAATGGGGATTTGCTTTCTATGCATGGCATGGTTTGCATCATCTGCATGAGCTCTTTCTTGTTCCTAGGATACACTTGCTTGACTTAATTTATGGGCTTGCTTTATTATTTTTTCCCTTTGGCTGAGATTGGTTTTGAATTTCCCACTAAGCTCCTTTCTGAGCAGGAGCAAAACCAACAACACTGAATGTATTTAAATGGAATTAAAGGGCAGTCCTTGTACTGAGGCTGGGGCTGGGCTGCTAAAGCATGCTCAGCCTCCTGACGTGCTAAAGAACCTCATGTTTCATTCAGTAGCCAACTGAGCTGAATAACAGAGTGCCATTTCTGAGGACTGCAGTGGGGCTCTAACACCAGCAGCACAGAATGAAAGATGAGGCTTTAGGAGGCAATGGGATATAAATTCAAAAGAGAAAAGAGTTGACCACATTACATTAAGGGCCCAACTAGTTCTGTTGCCCCAGAAGCAAGGTCTCCAGATGATGTAATCCCTCTACTCCTATTGTTCAATAGTGACTATTAAAAATGGATGGGATAGTTAATGCATATATAAACATTAAAAGCCATTTTCATTAATAAAAGTGAAATTCACCTTCTTCAGTAGAATTGTGAATTGCAAAAGAGGGATCTTTCTGTATTGAATTGAATCAACTGATGATCCTTGAAAATTCAGCCCTACTTTGCCTCTTTGCAGGTATTTTTCTTCTTCATATGCATGCTGTGTTTTGTTTTTTCTTGTCCCCATTTCGATTGAGAAGCAAATGGAAGCTTTCATCAGAACTATAGAGAAATTCAGAGACCAGATAAAAGAGCACAGTATAAAAATGAGTGGCTTTTGTGGGCCTACCAAGAGTACAGGCATGTAAGAGACACGTGTAATCCAGTAAAATAAGGTGTTCCTGTGTTGTTTATCTGCCAGTAGCTGGAGGAGGAGAAAGAGACAGGCAGAAATGATTTCCTTCCCCAAGATCCCCATATTTATTAATTTACAGCTCTTTTTATACCCTTTTTATACCCTTTTAACTTCAAGGTAATTGGACAAAAAATCAGCCACCCCCTGGGGTGATTGGCTGGGGTGCCACAACACCCAGAGTCAAAACATCTTTCTGCTGTTTTACAAACAAACACCAGCAAGGTCACAGCTTAGTGAGAACCTTCACTTTCCCACAGGAAGGAAAATGTGCTTGCTTCAGCATTTTAACACCCACATTCCTGATGGGTCCAGAGCAGCTCTAGCAGTTGGTCCCTCTGTGCGACCCTGATAACTCCTAGTAGACTGCAAGCAGTTAGGGCAGTCTTTTGGTGTAATACCCATTGTATTGTTGGATGGAGGGAACTCTCCATTTATGTGTGACAAGGTCTTTTTTCTCCTTGGTTTTTCCCCTAGAAGAGAAAACCCCAAGGTAGAGTTCAAAAATTTACTGGGTTTTTTTTTGTTTGTTTGTTTGCTTGGTTTTTTTTCTTCCTTTCTTAATTGGTAGGCCAGAACTACTTTGGGAAATACTTTGAGGAAATGTGATTATCAAAATTTAGTCTCTTTGCCTGATGCTAACCCTACAAGTCAACAGGTAAGGTGAGATAATAAATCTTCTAGTCCTACCCTTGAAGGGCCCAGATGACTGAGGGGGTCCAGTAACTTGAAAGGCAAAACTTTAAAATCCCTTCTTATGCCTATACTGAGGGTGTCACAAGACAAAGTTGCATTTCCCATCCTGCACTACTACTGCTCTGCAGATTGCAGTAGTGGTTCAGCCTTATGGGTGGTTACTTCTGTGCTTCCAGTGGGCATTTGATTAGATTGAAAATCTAACAAGGCTTCTAGAAATCATGTCCGGAGTATCCTTCTGGTGGTAGAGGTCCCAGATCACTGCTTTTCTTAGAGCCTTTAGTATAGCTGTATATGCTGTGGGTTAATGTTTTTGACAATGTCAGATGTTGACTGTGTGCAGCTAGGCTTGTGTTTGTCTCATCTTATTAAAAAGGTTATAAGGGGAACAGGAGGTATAATGTAATACATTATTTGTCTTGTAAGGAAAAATCCCAGTGTGGTCTCTAGAGTCTTCCCTGCATTCTGTACTTTATCTCTATTTGCTGAAGTAATTGTTGGTCCTGGGATTTTTACAAGTACTGAAATTGAAAGCACACAATTAAGAAAGAAACTAGACAGAAAAAGAATTACTCTTGTTGCACTAGGTGAAGGTGAATTTAAAAAGATGCTGGCTGGCTGCATTGCTGCTCCCTGAGGAAGAAAACCCACTGCTGTGTCTGACTTCAGGATAGTGACAATGTAGTGCTGGCCATTTTGCTGTGTCCTCATGTGCTCCAACTTAAATGCCAGGTAGAATTATTCTTGATCATCAACTGACAGGAATTGCATCAGAGAACCTAAAGCCAGCTTTCCTGCAAGGCAGTGCCAATACCATAAACCTGGGAGGTGCAACAGCTGGTGTGTAGGTGTGTTCACACAACAGGGCAGAGTAATGACTTGGCCTGGGCAGCAAAAACAAACATCTAGCATGAGAGACTTCAGCACAGGGTAACAACCAAGGTAATGACACCAGTTCCTGCACACCAGTGTTTTGCTGGACCCTTCATCCTGTCTTTTTCCAAAGTGTCTCTTCAGGTTAGAAGAAGAGACAGCTGGAAACCACATGTTACAATCAACCCTTTGCTTACCTAAGGAGAACTTTCTAGTTGCCCTGACCAGCTGGCAGGTCAGCAGGGTGCTCAGGAATGGGTTGGTCCACAGAGATTGCACTCTTTTGTAATTTGAGTTAGTTAACTTTCTGGCATACTAGTGCAGAGGAATTTGTAAGGTGGGCCTCCACCAGCTAGACCACTGACAGACCTTGAGTCTGGTGGGATTTTAATGACAAAGCTGTTCTTTGAATCAGAATGGGTAATGTCAAGCAGAGGTCTGCTGCAATTCATTAGCACCCATCATCTGGATGAAGCTGTATTTGGGCTGAAGTTACTGTTTGGACATCTTCCGTGTTTTAGATTAGAAGTTATCTTGATTTATTCATTTAGGAACTTTAGCTGCAGAGAACTTGTTATCCTTTTCATCCACAGATTTACCTTTTCTTACAAATATTTGGTTTTTTTCCCTTCGCAGACAACTTTCTACTCAGTCTTCTGGTGATGAATACTAGAAAAGTGTCTTGAGCAATGTGTACCTGCTGCAGGAGAAACAGCTGACATTTCCTTCTGTTACTTCACGTTGATATGTCTAGTTTGCCTAGATAATGTGATTTATTTTTTTTAACACATACTTCTTCAAGAATTCACTGCTTGTCATATATAATGATTGATATAAAGATTCACTCATCAACCTTTTTTTTTAGGTTGGCAAATAGCCTGCAAAGATATGGCACTGGACTTTGAAAATATGGTGCCAGTAATTAAAATGAAGAATGCATTACAGTGAGAAGTAGAAATATGGGTCTAAAAGCCACAATGGTATTTTTAGTGATCAGAGTAATTGAGGATTTTGGTTTAATAATTCAGTGTAGCTAAGATTAATAAATGCTTTGAGGTAGAAATGATTTTTCAAGAATAACGATTTCAGGGGTATAGTTAACAATTTAATTTAGTATATCCTTAAAGATGCTGCTGGAATTACTGTATAATGACTCATCAGAGTTGTACAATTTTGAGCCTGTTTTTTAAAAGAAGAACGTACAACCTGAGTGAGGATTATGCAAAGTGAGGGGACCCATCTGAGCAGAAGCCAAAACATCTGGAAATCCCTGCCCTGGCACTTGTTCCAGATAGTCTGCAGTGAATCACTTTGTATCAGTATTGTTTCTGCACAGGTGGCAGAAGAGAGGAGCCCCAGCAGGCTGTAAGGAAGAACAAAGACCTGCCCAACCATGAGCTCATATGATGACAAACCTGTTCATGATACAAGCTCTCCAGAGTGAGCCAGAAGGAAATCTTCTACTTCTTTCACAAGGATAAATCTGTTACAGTGGTAGAAGAAATCACTGATGTATGGGTGAAATACAGCAGGCCAGGGAGCAGTCCCACCTACTCCTTCCCAGTGTTGGAGGCAAAGGGAAGTCTAGAGGCAATGTGGGCCTGCTGTTGAATGAAGTGGGTGCTCTGGTGGCCAAGGATAGAGAGCAGGCTGAGTTACTGAATGCCATCTTTGCCTTGGTCTTTACCACTAAGGCCAGCTACCAAGAGTCCCAGGTCTCAAAGACCACAGAGGAAGTCTGGAGGGAGGAAGTTTTTACCTCAAAGAGGCTTGGGTTACAGATCAGCTGAGCAAACTGGACATCCACAAGTCCATGGGCCCTGATGGGATACACCCACAAGTGCTGAGGTTGATGGCAGAGGTTATTGCCAGGCCACTCTCCATAATCTTTGAAAGGTCCTGGGGAACAGGAGAGGTGCCTGAGGACTGGAGAAAGGCCAATGTTGTCCCAGTCTTTAAAAAGGGCAAAAAGGAGGACCAAGGTAACTACAGGCCCGTCAGCCTCACCTCCAGCCCTGGAAAGGTGATGGAACAGCTTGTCCTTGCTGCCATCTCTAAGCATCTGGAGGAAAGGAGGCTTATCACAAGTAGTCAGCATGGATTCTGTAAGGGGAAGTCATGCTTGACTAATCTGATAACCTTTTATGATGGCACAAGTAGATGGATAGATGAGGGGAAGGCAGTGGATGTGGTATTCCTTGTAAGTCGGAGCACAAGAGGTTTAGGGTAAACACAAGGAAAAATTTTTTCACAGTGAGGATGACAGATCACTGGAATGGGCTCCCCAAGGATGTTGTGGAGTCTCCTTCTCTGGAAACATTCAAGACCCACCTGGGCATGTTCCTGGGTGACTTAGTGTAGGTGATCCTGCTCTGACAGGGGGTTTGGATTAGATGATCTTTCTGGGTCACTTCTAACCCCTAACATTCTATGATTCTATGACTCTATGTAGAGGGTTGGTAGAGGGAGCTCACCCTGGATGCAAAACTGGTAGGCAAAGTAGGTGCAGTGGTCATTATGTTTTTTTATCTTGCTTCCTCCATCTACTAAAAGCCTCAGGAGATTCCAGGCTGGCTTCCCCCCATTATTAAACAGGTTTTAGGGCACCTCTGAAATTAAAGGGCTGCATGCATCATTAGAGCCCAGTCCTGTAAATGTCACTTGAGAATACTGTCAACAGGTGGCTTCCCACATGTAGTCCCATAAGGCTCATGACCCTGCTGCCTTTGCAAGTGCTGTTCCAGAGAGCACTTTTCAGGGTGGACCTCTTCGTTCTCTTCATGTCCTGCTTACTGCCCAGGGAGGTTGTGGAGTCTCCTTCTCTGGAGATATTCAAGTCCCACCTGGATCTGTTCCTGGGTGACTTAGTCTAGGTGATCCTGCTTCGGCAGGGGGGTTGGACTAGATGATCTTCTAGGTCCCTTCCAGTCCCTAACATTCTGTGATTCTGTGTGATTCTGTGTTCTCCATTTAAGATATAAGGCCAGGCAGTGCTGAGCTGTGCCTAGGAGGCAAGTTTATAATCTTTTGTTAGGCTACAGAATAGCTCTGCTTTGTTGTTGTCCTCTGAAAATGGCAAAGACTCTGGTACTATCCTGCTCCCCTGCAAGGATGTGCTCTTCCAGGGTTTGTAAAGCAAACTGGAAATCCAAAGCACTCACTAAGAAACAAGGACTTGGTCAATTTCCATCAACTTCTTTCATTGCCTCCATGATGGTGGTGTATCATGTTGCCAGATATAAGGCCTGTGGCATTCCCTAAGTGTCCTTAGGACATATATTTGTCCCAGGGTATGTGAAGCCATGCTGTGGTTTCTGAATGTCCTTGGCTTTTTAGGTGCTTGTAGAGTCTGAGCTACAGATACCTTCATGCCCAAAACGTGTCAGCAAGTCTCCTGAGTCACAAAGCTGAGGGTTTTTATATTTCTGCCCTCTGAGGTCTTTTTTTTTTTTTTTTTTTTTTTTTTCTTCCCCTACTTCTAACTAGAATAGCCCTGAAACAGCTGTGTGTTGTGTGCAGCAATAGTAAACTAAGTGACCCAGGCAGCTCCTCTATGCCCCAAGCTGTCTGCTGGTGACGAGTCAGATCAAAGCTGTGTGTGGACTGGTCCTGAGATGCTCTCTGCACCTGTGTTTGTGTCTCCCCACAAGAGCTGCCTCCTTGGTAACAAAGAGACTGTCATTCTGTGTGAGGACACTCAGGAGATAAGAACTCAAGCAGAAGCTGGCTCTGGATCAGCCTTTTTATTCCCCTTCTGAAAGGTAAAAACATCAGTCGGGTAGATTCAGTTCAGGTCTTGATTCAACAAGATGCCTTAAGCATGGGAATAGTCCTATGAGCTTCTTCCTGCTTTAGTGCTGGTGTCAATAGGGTTAAACTCAGCTGCTTTATTTTGCACTCAGACACTGTTATTTCCTGTCGATGTTAGGTGGGCGAGTTACACTGCAGAGGTATTACAGCTGGAATGCATGTGCTGTGTGAAATGTGCTGCCTCGACTTTGAAGTGATGATCATACATATGGAAATGATTCAGGCTTTCTCCCATTTGCTTTGCAAGGTTCATTATACACCTTACTTACAGCTCCCTCTTTCTGCTGACAGCACTGGAGGAGTCAAGCCAAGCTTTCAGGCCACCCTTCGAAGTCATGGAGTGATCCTGTATCAGGGGCCAATTGGTTTGCACATAACGTACATTTTAACAACTTTCTGTATTTCTGTTTCTCATTTCAGCTTCTAGGATAACTTGAAATTGTATGGTAATGTTGAGGGGAGACAGAGCCACTCGGATAGTAAGATTAATAAAATGAGTGATGCACAGGAGGAAGGAAGACTAGGTGCTGAATCTTTTAGGGAGAATCTTCCTCTTTCTTCTTGCAGTGCCAGATTCAGTTGCAGGCTGTTTGGTATACTCTAGCATTTGGTGGGTTGAGTTGTTTTTTAATCATCTGCCTTTATGTGATTTTTTTTCTCATTAGCTTTAGCTTTGTGATATTATGATAAATTTCCCAGAACGTAATGTTTTCATTCCACAATCAAGCATATCAGCTTCCTCTAAATCAAAATTTGCCTGACAAAAAAGGCTATGATCTAGAAACTCTTTCTAAAAATCAGTAAAAAGGCATCACAATCATCTTAGGGGGAGTTTCTGATGTGATTCACAGTTTAATACTGTGTAGGACACTTGATAAACTGGAAGCAGCAAGTACATTAAATACAGCAGAATGGCTTATACAGAACAGGCCAGAGTTTCTGTTTTACATGTTTTATCCTTTTAAAACCCACAGTATTTCACCTGATTGCTACAGCAGGTACCTTTAGGCTACACAGTGGCATCATAGTCCTTCACAGCATGAAAATCACATCATTTCCATTTTGTCCCTAGACTTTGCTGCTGGGGTGCTGGTGCATTGTTCAGATTTGGACTAAATTATTTTTGTATTTGACGTGGTCTTCATTGCCAAAATAATGAGTAAGCCTTTATTGGGGAGGCAGGTAACAGCCTCAAGTGTTAGAGAGAGTACTAGAGAGCTGGCATGATATCATTATTGCTTACTTCTGAATGAACCTGAAAAGCAAGGTGATCAATGCAATAATAATTGCCAGTGTCAACAATTACTTGCTCCTCAGCAACTGAGGTCTTCTACCACTGTCAGCCTGTTAGTCTCAGACTTAGCAATGCAATATGGTAGCTCTCAGGTGGGATGGATACACCCTTTCAAGCCTATGGCAGTGATTAACAGTAGGTTGTGTTCTTTCCATGTGTTGCTGCACATTTTTCATTTCACCATGGACAGGAGATGCCTGCACAGTCTTCTACTTTCCCGGGTAGGTTCAGGATCAATCAGTTTTGGCTAAAGCATCAGCCATATGCTTGAGCAGGCACTTTGAGTAAAGCAAGAGCTCAAGTCCCACTGAATTCAAAATTATTCAGGTACTTAAGGGCTTTATTTAAAAATTACACTGGCAAACCCTAGGCTCACTCAATTCTGAAACATACAAGTTGCAGAAGAAAGTGACATTTGTAGCAGCTTCTGGGCTGCTAGAAAAATAACACATGAAGAACACAGTATTATTTGCAGAAGGTTTATAATATGTTTGCCACTTTTGAGAATGAGGCCTGGCCTTGTTAACCATGAAGTTAATTGGAGGTAATTCCAGCATCAATCTCTGCTTGCCACCACATTTCCATCTGTATCATGGAAATGAGAGCATAAGGGGCTTTTTAGGAAAGTGTTTTCACAGTGACCCCTGTTATTCTGTAAACTTCTGGGTTGATTTTGCATTTAACCTTTTTTCATTCTTCTGTCTGTTGAACATAAATCATTCATGCCCGAGGTTTACAGAGCAAAGGTCACTTTTTTGTAACATGACAGTTTAAAAAAAAACCCCTCAGATTATGCCATGTGGCTCCAGTTTAAATGTAGTTCCCAGATAATTAGTTTGGTGAAGTATCTATATTTGCAAACAAAGAATAACTATAATACTATCCCAGTGGGGATCAGTGAAGGAATCTGGGGAATGTAAATGTTGATAATTGTAGTTCCTGTGCTATAGTTAGCTGGAGCAGACAGACGACTGCCCTTAAGCAGACCTCTCTTGGTGCCTTGAGTGTTCCACATGGGACAAAAGGCAGTAGATCTGCCTGCAAGATGAAGAGCCAGTTTCTGTTGTCCCACCTCATTTTATTCGGTCCTTTCTCAGTTGAAGTTATTGTGGGCCATTTCCCAGAAAAAGACCAGGAAGATTCCCAGGAATCCTAAGTAGATGGAAACTAGGATAATTAATTTATTTTCTGAGGGGGGCTGTAATTCTTCTTTGCATATATTTTTTAACCTATGCCTGCATCACTAAATAACCGAAGTCCATATATGGGTATTCTGCCTGACTATAGAGGTATTATTAGTGTGTGCACTAAGGTGCTTTTGGAATCCAGAAGACCTATGTGTTTTTAACACTTGCTATTCTGCTGGCTTGGAAAGTTAAGGTAAACTTGTCTCTCTTAAAAACCAACCAAAACCCCACCACCACCTCCACCCCAATGGTAGCTACTGTTTTGTCTTTGTTTGCATTGAGCTGTTACTTTATAACATAGATTTAACAAAGCATGGGATGGTCTGCATGTCCCAGATACAAATGGTACCACACCAGTTAGACTGTTTTTGGAAGGTTACATAAAAGGCCCATCAGAGTGATGTATTAGCAACATCAGCATTAGTTTTAGTGGACTTAGAGACTCCTGATGGTAAACCATTTTGGTTGGTTGGGGTTTTTTTTGCCTTTTCTGGTGCTGCATTGAGAACCTGTGTGCTGCTGGTGGCTGCAGGCTGGTCGTCCAGAGGTGCCAGCTTTCAGCTTGCTTTGCACTCTGAACTCACCAGGCACTTTCTCAGATACTAGTGCAAAGTTGAAGTGAGGCAATGAATGAAGCACAATAGAGGTCAGCCAATGACAGGTAGAAAGAGGTAAAAATGTTGCTTGAATAAATCCAGTCACAAGTTTTCAATGTGGCTTAAATGCTGGTGCCTCCACTACAGCCAGTCTCACCCAGATTTTCCTCTTTGAGGAAAGCATATGTGCAGACCTCTGCAAGACAACTATGGAATCACAGAATGCTTTGTATTTTAAGGTCATCTGGTCCAACCCCTCTGTCAGGGAGCAAGTTGCTCAGAGCCTCAGCCAACCTGACCTGGAATGTTTCCAGGATGGGACATTGACCACTTCTCTGGGCAGCCTGCACCAGTGTCTCACCACCTTCAGCATAAAAAACTTCTTCCTTATATCTAGTCTAAATACACCTTCTTTTGGATTAAAACCATCACACTCTTTGTCCTACTACACAACATGCCATACTAATCAGACTGTTACCATCTTTCTTATATAGGTCAGCAGCATGGCTCAGCCCTGTTTGTGCCCTGTCATGCTAGAGGGAGAGAGGGAATAGGAGGTGAGGTTGAGCACTGGCTCAGCAGATACTTTCCCATAGTACCCATCCTGCTATGGAGAGTGATATGGGGAGATGATAGACTTCCCAGGGACTCATTTTGTCCTGATGTCAACCACTGTTCTATAGCAGGAGTCAGGAATGGTTTTGCTTCCCAGCTCTTCACAACTGAACAGCTTCTTTTCTGAGTAGACCAAGGGGTTAGCTGGGGCAGCATCCTGCTGGCAGGACCCATGGCTCCAGCTGCTTTGAAGGAAGATGCAGCCTCTTCAAGGGAACATTTTTCCTGCTTACAGTTGTAATCAGCTTGAAGACTTGAATCCTGAGAGCTGATGAACCTTGTAATATTATGTCAGCTGGCAGAGCTGCAGATACTGTTCTAGATCACCTGGATGATGGATCTTACTTTAAAACTTGCCTGCATGGTCTACCTCCCTGAAAGCTGATGGCTCTCTCAGGTCACACCAATAATCAGCTACAGCAATAGTCAGCCTGTGTCTCTGGTGCCACCAGAGCATCTCGTGCTGGCAGTGGCTCCCCTCACATCTGCTGTTTGCAAGGCAGGCAGAGAGCTGATCACAGGAGGCTGCAGGGGAGAACAATGCCAGGCAGAGGAGTCACACTTGCCTCGCTTCTGTTACAGCCAAGAAGGAAAAGAAACATGCTTCTTCCCCTCCGGCAGATGGAGGAAAAAAAGACCACAGAGGGCCACAAAACCATCACAGGATAACATCTGCTAAGGCCGCGCACTGCCTCCAGCCAGGACACAAGCAATGTGAAGATAAATAACCCTGTGTGGCAACTTTGCATCGCTTGTTTTATGGCTTGCTTTCACACACTGAAAATGGGAGATGACATCAGAGTCAACAGAACTATGTTTTCAAAGGCAAAAAACCTCCAAGGAACATCTCAGGCATGTCCCTTCTCACACATCTCCCACCCCACCTAGTGCTCACCCTCCGGCAGGCAAGTGGGAGGTCCCGAAAGCAACCTTTGTGTACCTGAGACAGCTGGCTCCATTAGGCAAAGCTTTTTTTAAAGAGTGAGAGGCCACCTGGAGAAAGCCTTTATTAAGCTATGATTTTTCAGCTTCCTTATTTCTCTTTAAAGATTTTCAGAGGTTTCATTTCTCTGTGGAGCTTTCTCAGTTTAAAATAAGCCTTCAGCCTGATTCTAGCAAGAAGCAGGCCAGAGCAGTAGCTGATGAAGAAAACCAGAGGAACATGCTTCCCCAGCTGTCAAGGGGTACCGAGTCCCTTTTTAGAAGGAAAAGAAAAAACCCTGGTTTTTTTCCTGCCTGTGAGGGGGGTGAACCGAGGGGTATGGGTTGGTGCTGGGACCACCGCCCGGCCGGCGGCCAGCCCTGGCCAGGCGCAGTTCCTCTGGAGCAGGCCAGCCGAGGACGCAGCCGCAGCCCTCGGGCGGTGTGAAGCCAGTAGCAGCCCCCCGGCACGCCGGGCCCAGGGCTTCTCAGAGTTGGGCTGCTTGGGAATGCGGGTAAAAGCTGATGGTAAACTCCATTTAAAGCTAAATACCGACACGAGACTGGTAGGTGGGGCGCGGGACATGTGGCTTACAGACCCCCCCCCCCCCGGTGGTGCTCTCAGGGGACCTGTGACAGGCAGGACATAATAGTGTCTCGAACAGTCCAAGAAGTGAAGACACTCAGGACATCTGTTGTCTGTCTTGAGACGCGCCCCGCGAATTTGTGCCTGAGATTGGAGACAGGATAGGTGTGTAGCTGGCGCTGGGAGTGAAGTGTGCAGCGATAACCAGGCCTCGATATTTCACGAAGACCATGGAGCCAACAGGAAAAGATAAAGCATGCCAGTCTTCCTGCGATAAACTAGCCTGAGGCGTCTGCTCCTTGCCAATTGAAATGAAGACCAGATTAAAATACAGTACTTTTCATTTGAATAAAACCACTGTGATCTAGGAACTAA